>JAWPHD010010695.1:0-90000 GCA_037043455.1 Cyrtodaria siliqua
TGAACAGAAGATTTTTTAGTTTTCCCTATACAAGTCTATGTAAAACATGTGACCCCTGGGGCGGGGCCAAATGTGACCCCAGGGTCACCATTTGAACAAACGTGGTAAAGGACCATAGGCTTATAGTAAATGCAAAATATTGAACCTCTGGCTCTTGTAGTTTCAGAGAAGATTTTTTAATTTTTTTCCTATATAAGTCTATGTAAAATTGTGACCCACGGAGTGGGGCCAAATTTGACCCCATGGTCACCATTTGAACAAACTTAGTAGAGGACCATAAGCTGATGCTACATGTAATACATGAGAGCTCTGTGCCTTGTGGTTTCAGAGAAGAGGATTTTTTAAGTTTTTTCCTATACAAGTCTATGAAAAACATGTAAAATCTCAATATACAAACTTTGGAACCCCGGGGCAAGGGCAATTTTGACCCCTGGGACTTCATTTGAACAAACTTGATAGTCTAGCGCTGGCGGTCATTATAAAAGAAAACTGTCGAAATCTGTCTGACAGTTCTTGACAAGAAGATTTTTTAAGGTTTCGACCATATATGGTAATGGCGGCCATCTTGGATGTCGTATTGACCTAAGTTTAACAAATCTAAAAAGCATTCATCTAAGATCATCCATGTGAAGTGTGGTTAAAATTGGCAAAGCGGTTTCAGAGAGAAGTCGTTTGAAGCAAAATTTAACGACGGACAATGACGACGGACGAAGAGTGATCCCAATAGATCACCTTGAGCGTTCGGCTCAGGTGATCTAAAAAGCAACACAGAAATATGTTAAAAAAAAATTAAGTTTCAGGTGGGGGTGGAGTGGGGATGAGAGGTGGGGGGAAGGACAACATATATGTGTAAGAATTGACTAAAACAACACAGAAATACGTAAAAAAAAAAAAAAAAAAAAAAAAAGGGTGTTTGGAGTGGGGAGAGGGGTGGAGTGGGGGCGGGTGAGAAGGGAGCCCATGCCCCAATATGGGTGAAGAATGAATAAGATGCAAAATGCTATAAGAAATCCCAAACCAAAATTATAGATATATACATGCTTACATGCAAACCTAGATCTTACTTATTGCACATTTCATGGCCCATCACAATTTGGGTTCCACCGGAGCCCAGAATTTGCAGAAGACAAAATTATTTACCAACCCTTTACAACATACTATAAGGAAACCAATTCCAAAATTTAGTTCAGCTAGGATAAGAAATGTAAGAGATATAGACCTGTAAACACAGCTTACATGCAAAATTTGATGTGAAACACACACATTTTAAGGGCTATCAGAATTTGGGCTCCATGGGAGCCCATGGGAGTCCATGGGTTACAGGAACCAAAATGGCTTATGCAGCCCTTAAAATAATGCTATAAGGAAGCCCATGGCCAAATTTGGTTGTGCTAGGATAAGAAATGTAAGAGATATAGACTTGTAAACACAGCTTACACGCAAACCTTGATGTGGGACGCCGACGTGATTACATAAGCTCTCTTATTCTTCGAATAGTCAAGCTAAAAATGAAACAACCTAAATGTTTAGATGGCATTCCGACTTCGATATTCAAGAGAAGCCTTGATGGTAATGATAGATTATTAACTATTAGTACTATGCTATTGCTGAGATCACAGTCAATAACCATTAAAACATTTTTTTTTGAAAAACTCAGCAATTTATATTATTATAACGTAAAACAAAGTTGTTAGCATTATACTATATACATTGAACTGAAACATGGTGATGACTATTCGACTGTTGTCTACACGTCTCATGAAGGCTCCATAAATTCTCTCCACTTCTCTCTATAATCACTTAAGGGAGAAGTGACTTCTGCCTAAATTTCTGGCCTAGATTAAGCCCTGGTAGACATGTTGAAAGGGCAAAAAAAGAGAAAAATATCAGAACGATTGCATTACATGTATCCGCTATATGAGACCGATATAAGTGCTTTGTAAGTTCTTTTTTTTTAACTAGATAATACTGATAACTGAATCTCAGAAAAATTGGCAATTTTGTAAAAATGACACTAAATTTTCCAATTGAAAAGGTAGAGGTACCTTTAAAAAAAGGTAAAACAATAAGCCCAAGAGGGCCTGTGGACGCTCTACTGGCTAATATGGCTCTTATAACATCAATGAAGCGAGTGACTATCGTCTTAAAGAGGCAAAATATAGCATTTTCACTAAATCAAGAGCCATAACTCAGCCATTACTGGTCTGATCTGACTGGTTTTCGAACTTGGCCAGTAGAGATAATAAAAAAAAAGGAAAAACATTTCAAAAAAGTAAAAAAATTCAAAAAAAGATAAAGAAATATAAAAATAATAATAGAAAAAAAAGAGTTAAAAATCTGGTAAAGTTTGGTAAAGATCAGATGAAAAATAAATGCCCTATCGCCTTAACAAGGCAAAATATAGCATATTTAACGAAATCAAGGGCCATAACTCCGCTGTTAAAGGTCCGATTTGGCTGGTTTTCGAACTTGTCCAAGCTTTTATCGACATTAACAATCTGGTAAAGTTTGGTAAAGATCGGATGAAAAATGGAGGCCCTACCATCTTAACGAGACAAAATAGAGCATTTTTAACTAAATCCAGGGCCATAACTCCGCTGTTACTGGTCAGATCAGGCTGGTTTTCGAACTTGTTCGAGCTATCATTGACACTAACAATCTGGTAAAGTTTGGTAAAGATCGGATAAAAAATGAACGCCCTATCGTCTTAACGAGGCAAAATATAGCATTTTTAACGAAATCAAGGGCCATAACTCAGCTGTAAAAGGTCCGATTTGGCTGGTTTTCGAACTTGTCTGAGCTTTTTTATCGACATTAACAATCTGGTAAAATTTGGTAAATATCGGATGAAAAATGAAGGCCCTATCGTCTTAACGAGGCAAAATATAGCACTTTTAACTAAATAAAGGGCCATAACTCCGCTGTTTCTGGTCCGATCTGGTTGGTTTTCAAACTGATTTGAGCTTTTATTGACACTAACAATCTGGTAAAGTTTGGTAAAGATCGGATGAAAAATGGAGGCCCTATCGTCTTAACGAGGCAAAATATAGCACTTTTAACTAAATCAAGGGCCATAACTCCGCTGTTACTGGTCCGATCTGGCTGGTTTTCGAACTTGTCCGAGCTATTATTGACATTAACAATCTGGTAAAGTTTAGTAAAGTTTGGATAAACAAGAGGCCCAAGAGGGCCTGTGGACGCTCTACTGGCTAACACGGCTCTTATAACATCAATGAAGCGATTGACTGCCATTTACGTCTTTTTTTAAAGATTCGGGCAAAAAACAGCTTTTTAACTAATTCAAGGGTCATAACTAAAGAATATGGTATTAACAACCTGTTAAAGTTTGGTAAAGATTGGATGAAAAATGAAGGCCCTATCGTCTTAACGAGCCAAAAGTTAGCATTTTTAACTAAATCAAGGGTCATAACTCTGCTGTTACTAGTCCGATTTGGCTGGTTTTCAAACTTGTCCGAGCTTTCATTGACATTAACAATCTGGTAAAGTTTGGTAAAGATCAGATGAAAAATGAAGGCCCTATCGTCTTAACGAGACAAAAGTTAACCACGGACGAGCGATGGACGGACGACTCGGCATCCCATAAGCTCTGCTGGCCAGTAGAGCTAAAAATCACTGATATAAATTAATCAAAAAACAAATTTAATGCAAATTATGTGAAGGTTTTAATACTCCTGTATTGGTGTCCAGTCAGAAAAGGTATCATTTCCTTAATACGGATACGTGGGAAAACTCTGAAGTTTGTGCTGAGCAGTCTCAATTAAAAAAATTGGAGTCTCACTTTAAATAAGACAAGAGGCCCAAGAGGGCCTGTGGACGCTCTACTGGCTAACATGGCTCTTATAACATCAATGAAGCGAGAGACTGCCATTTATGTTTTTTGGAAAGTTTTGGGCAAAATACAGCTTATCAACTAAATCAAGGGCCATAACTAAAGAATCTGGTAAAGTTTGGTAAAGATCAGATGAAAAATGAAGGCCCTACCGTATTAATGAGACAAAATATAGCATTTTTAACTAAATCAAGAGCCATAACTCCCCTGTTACTTGTCCGACTGGTCCAACATAGAGCTAAAAAAAAAAGTAAACAAGAGGTCAATGACCTTGAAGCTCTACTGATTGATTTTGATTGCAGAAAGTAGTCGCTACAGACTTGTTTTTTGAAAAATTATTTTTAGCCGTGGCGGCCATCTTGAATATCCGGCCGACCTGAAATCAATTAGACATCAAGAGCAACATTCCTGTGAAGTTTCATGAAAATCCGTCAAGTAGTTTCAGAGGAATAGTCGCTACAAGTTTTCATTATATAACTCTATGTAAACAAATGTGGCCGCTGGCAGCCATGTTTAACGTTGAATCAAAACAATTTTTGACAAGGACCAACATCATGTCATGCTGATCATTTTAGAATAAGTCCCATATCAATATCACTTATAGTTTTCAAGAAGTAGTCGCTATAAACTTGTATTTTGAAAATTTATTTTTAGCCGTGGCGGCCATCTTGAATTTTCGGCCGACCTGAAATTTTGCTAGGATAAATAAGACATCAAGAGCAACATTCCTGTGAAGTTTCATGAAAATCTGTCAAGTAGTTTCAGAGGAGTAGTCGCTACAGGTTTTCATCATATAACTCTATGTAAACAAAAATGGCCACTGGCAGCCATGTTTAACGTCGAATCAAAATAATGTTTGACTCTGATAACCATCATGTCATGCTGATCATTTTACAAAAAGTCCCATATCAATATCACTTATAGTTTTCAAGATGTAGTCGCTACAAACTTCTTTTTTAAAAATCTATTTTTAGCTGTGGTGGCCATCTTGAATTTCTGGCCAATTTGCTAGGATCAATTAGACATTAAGAGCAACATTCCTGTAAAGTTTCATGAAAATCCGCCAAGTAGTTTCAAAGGAATAGTCGCTACAAGTTTTTACTATATAACTCTATGTAAACAAAGATGGCCGCTGGCAGCCATGTTTAACGTTGAATCAAAACAATTTTTGACAAGGACCAACATCATGTCATGCTGATCATTTTAGAATAAGTCCCATATCAATATCACTTATAGTTTTCAAGAAGTAGTCGCTACAAACTTGTATTTTGAAAATTTATTTTTAGCCGTGGCGGCCATCTTGAATTTTCGGCCGACCTGAAATTTTGCTAGGATAAATAAGACATCAAGAGCAACATTCCTGTGAAGTTTCATGAAAATCTGTCAAGTAGTTTCAGAGGAGTAGTCGCTACAGGTTTTCATCATATAACTCTATGTAAACAAAAATGGCCACTGGCAGCCATGTTTAACGTCGAATCAAAATAATGTTTGACTCTGATAACCATCATGTCATGCTGATCATTTTACAAAAAGTCCCATATCAATATCACTTATAGTTTTCAAGATGTAGTCGCTACAAACTTCTTTTTTAAAAATCTATTTTTAGCTGTGGTGGCCATCTTGAATTTCTGGCCAATTTGCTAGGATCAATTAGACATTAAGAGCAACATTCCTGTAAAGTTTCATGAAAATCCGCCAAGTAGTTTCAAAGGAATAGTCGCTACAAGTTTTTACTATATAACTCTATGTAAACAAAGATGGCCGCTGGCAGCCATGTTTAACGTTGAATCAAAACAATTTTTGACAAGGACCAACATCATGTCATGCTGATCATTTTAGAATAAGTCCCATATCAATATCACTTATAGTTTTCAAGAAGTAGTCGCTACAAACTTGTATTTTGAAAATTTATTTTTAGCCGTGGCGGCCATCTTGAATTTCCGGCCGACCTGAAATTTTGCTAGGATAAATAAGACATCAAGAGCAACATTCCTGTGAAGTTTCATGAAAATCTGTCAAGTAGTTTCAGAGGAGTAGTTGCTACAAGTTTTCATTATATAACTCTATGTAAACAAAGATGGCCGCTGGCAGCCATGTTTAACGTCAAATCAAAACGATTTTCGACTAGGACCAACATCATGTCATGCTGATCATTTTAGAAAAAGTCCCATATCAATATCACTTATAGTTTTCAAGAAGTAGTCGCTACAAACTTGTAGATCTGGCGGCCATCTTGGATTTCACATCAACATGAATTTTTGCTAGGATCAACTAGACTTCATGGGCAACATTTCTGTAAAGTTTCATGAAAATCCATTCAGTAGTTTCAGAGGAGTAGTCGCTACAAAAAATGTTTACGGACAGACGGACAGACGGACGGACGGACAGACGGACGACGGACGCCGCACCACGGCATAAGCTCTGCTGATCTTTGATCAGTCGAGCTAAAAAAATCAAAAAAAAATTATTTTGAAGAAAAAAAATGTAAAAAATGTAAAAAAAAATAAATGTAAAATCAAAAACAAAAATTCAAATAATAATATAAAAAGAAGAAAGTCATAAAATCTGGTAAAGTTTGGCAAAGATCCGATGCAAAATAAAGGCCCTATCGTAAGACGAGGCAAATAATAGCATTTTTAACAAAACCAAGGGCCATAACTCTGCTGTTACTGGTCCGATCTGTCTGGTTTTCGAACTCGACCGAGCTTTTATTGACATTAACAATCTGATAAAGTTTGGTAAAGATCGGATAAAAAATAGTCTTAACGAAGCAAAATATAGCATTTTGAACTAAATCAAGGGCCATAACTCCACTGTTACTGGTCCGATATGAATGGTTTTCGAACTTGTCCGAGCTTTCATTGATATTAACAATCCGATATAGATTGGTAAAGATCGGATGAACAATGAAGCCCATATCGTCTTAACTAGGCAAAATATAGCATTTTTAACTAAATCAAGGGCAATAACTCCACTGTTAATGGTCCGATCTAGCTGGTTTTCAAACTTGTTCGAGCTTTCATTGATATTAACAATCTTTGCAAGTTTGATAAAGATCAAATAATAAATGAAGCTGCTAGAGTGTTCAGAAGGCTTAATATGGGATTTTTCAGCAAAACAAGGGCCACAACTCCTGTGAAATTATTTCAATCTTGCCGATTTTCGAACTTGTTTGAGCTTTCATTGATATAAAGACACTGGCAAAGTTAAGTAAAGATCCGATTAATATTGAAGGCCCTAGAGTGTTCACAAGGCAGAAAATAGCATTTTTCAGAAAAAACAAGGGCCATAACTCCGGTGTTACTGATCCGATTTAGCTGGTTTTCGAACTTGTTCAAGCTTTCATTGATATTAACAATCTGTGAAAGTTTGGTAAAGATCAAATAATAAATGAAGGTGCTAGATTGTTCACAAGGCAGAAAATGGCATTTTTCAGAAAAAGCAAGGGCCAGAACTCTGGTGTTACTGAACCAATTCAGCTGATTTTCGAACTTGTCCAAGCTGTAGTTGGTATTAACAATCTGTGCAAGTTTGGTAACAATCAAATAATAAATGAAGATGCTAGAACGTTCACAAGGCAGAAAATAGCAATTTTGAGAAAAAAACAAGGGCCATAACTCCGGTGTTACTGATCCGATTTGGCTGGTTTTCGAACTTGTCCAAGCTTTCATTGATATTAACAATATGTGCAAGTTTGGTAAAGATCAAATAATAAATGAAGGTGCTAGAGTGTTCACAAGGCTTAATATGGCATTTTTCAGCAAAACAAGGGCCATAACTCCGGTGAAATTATTCCGATCTGGCTGGTTTTCGAACTTGTCCGAGCTTTCATTGATATTAAGACACTGGCAAAGTTTCGAAAAGATTTGATTAATAATGAAGGCCCTAGAGTGTT
Organism: Cyrtodaria siliqua; assembly: GCA_037043455.1. Lineage (NCBI taxonomy): Eukaryota > Metazoa > Mollusca > Bivalvia > Adapedonta > Hiatellidae > Cyrtodaria > Cyrtodaria siliqua. The sequence goes on from JAWPHD010010695.1 coordinate 7,746, forward strand.
CACAAGGCAAAAGTTAACGGACGACGGACGACGGACAACACACCATCCCATAAGCTCTGCTGGTCGAGCTAAAAAAAGGAAAAGAAAATACGCAACAATTATCTGATTATCTGTTAAATAACGTGACAAATAATTACAATATGTGGAGTAAGTAAAAATTAGTGGAGTGTAACCTTAATATATAATCAGTGGACTTCAAAAGTCGTGCTAAACTTTTTTTGTTCAGTATAACATACATTTTAAATTTTCACATTAAACATACCACAAAAGAACCTCAGTAGAAAAAATATTTTTATTGTAAAATATTTTAAATGGCAAAATGCAAAATTACTAAAATATGAAATTTCCAAGTGAGTTACATAAAATTAAAAATTGGATAAAAAACAGTATCATATTATGATGATGCGATATTGATGTATAATATATATATACGCAGCAGGACTTACTGAAGCGTCTGACATATTTCTTTTGTAAATTGTGTTTAAGACCATACCTTAAGTCCATAATTGGATTTCAAATTTCGAAGCAACATTTTAACATGAGACCAACACGTAAGGACTGAATCAGGGACATGCACTGGTCATAGAATGAGTATATTAAATAAAGAAGCTTAGAGAGACACCTTTATGGACAGCAGACTCTACAGGGGAAAAAAACTTAAAGTCACTCAATAAAGAAACAGAGGAAGCTGCCTGCTAATGTGGATTCAGGTTACTTTTGGAATTTGATAAGCGCTAGGATAAATCGTGAAAAAGTCATGTTTGATGGAAATATGTTTGCCATGCGGAGTCAATAATGGCACAGTGGGTGCTCTGTTAGTCTTTGTATAGTGACAAGATAATGGATAAAAACTTCATTTGACATATTGAATTTCAGAATAATTAGAACATAAGAGTAGAGAAATCGCAGCACATAAAATTAACCATACAGCATTGGTTGAAGATTTTGTTTAAAAAACACAACAACACATGAGTCAATGTGACATTAACGCAGTATTGCGAATGTCAACTTCATTTGTCGAGACTGTTCAATAATTTAAACAAAAGGAAAATTTCAATTACTCAATTACACAGACTAAATTTAAAATGTAATAGATAAATCATTTAACTGCAGAGTTAACTTTAATTAAGGAAATAATGGTAGGCGAGTTTTTCACTCACTTGCATCAGTGCTTGTTCGCCTACAATCACGTACGTGAAGGATTTCCCAGTTAAAACCTTTTCAATGTCTTCCTTAAGGTCAGAAGCGCAATGTTCAGCTGACTGCGGAGTCTCTAACCTTAACCGTTTCGCTATTCAGCAAGAAAGGCATCCCAACTAACATAGCATCATAGAGACACCTTTTGGTTTAAAATAAGGCCTAAATCTTGGCAAAATCTCAGTGAGATTTCAGTAAAATATCAGTGGTATTTCAATGAAATGTCAGTGATATTTCATTGAATTTTTTGGTCAAGATTTCATGAAATCTTGGCAAAATCTCAGTGAGATTTCAGTCAAATATCGGTGGTATTTCAATAAAATCTCAGTGATATTTCACTGAATTTTTTGGTCAAGATTTCATGAAATCTCACTGTGATTTCATTGAAATACCACTGAAATATCACTGAATGGTCATATTTTCACTAGGGACAGAACTGTTACAGTCCAGAACATCATACCAGCTTTCCAAATTTCCGAGGATGTTTATTGTTGGGATAATGTTTAGGGCTGAGAATTAGGACGGAGGCATATAGATTCAGTATATTATGAACATCTAATTAAGGTGGGAAAAAGCTATTCAAGTATCTACGTTCTGATGACCTCATGCAGGTTTTATGCCTTTCTAAATATACTGAACAAAAAAAGAAACTTCCGCTGACGTTGATGCTGATTTGTCTAGACTGCAAAACAGGAAAGAATTAATGATGTTTTAAGAATAATTAGATAGACCGCCAACAATTATGTCCAAAGATGCTTTTGAAAAGTACAGTACACAATGGAGTTTAACAGTTAGCCCCCTTTTTCTTAAAACATGCATTTTGGCCACAAAAACAAATTAAATCTATGAAAATTACCGAAACTTGTCCGAGAAAATATTCTCTATAATTATGTTGCTTACCAAAAAAAATCACAAAATCATAACACAGATTGCGAAGATTGTAACTCCTCATTATCAACATTCATCAAATTACCTCCCTTTAACATTTCCATATCATCCATAAAAGATTATTGCTTGGCAAATTTGAAAGTGTTTAATGGGATATTTTAAGTACTCACTTAAGTGTACTTACAAACATCAAACATTATTTTATTAAAACGCTGTTTAAGCTTTTATACGCTCTCAAAAACTACCAGCAAAAATGTGGGACATTTCTTTTTTTTGTTCAGTATATACTGGCAGAAAATTAAATGGGTTCTACTTATAACAGTATTCCAGGGTAGACAGAAGATGGCTTCAACTGCTTTGTTGTCCACTATCTTAGTTAACTATGAAAGTTTTTAACTGAAAAAGATTAATACTGGAAGCATAATTAAATTTTGCCCTGCTGAAAGGAATAGCTTGCAAAACGTAATTCTTATTCCTTCAAGGTTGCAGGTATTAAATTAAAAATCTAAAAGTTTCTTTGAAGTGAAAAATGTTGTGATAAGTTTCACATTGGTATGACCCAGTGGTTTATTTGTTCAGTTCTTGCTGGTTCAAGTAGGGAAGCTCTCCATTTATGTACCATATTTTTTCACTGGTCTTCTAAAGGTTTTGTAAGATGCTAATCTAGGTATTAACATCAATGGATTCTCTATACCATGTGCTGTCTCGGCTGAGATGTGACAAATATATATTATTGTATTCTCATTCACAATAAAATTAAAGCTATGGTACAGAAAGTACAAGAAAACAGTGATACAAAGTATCACAAGCCGGTCATAACAGTTACATAAGAAAACAGTCTCGAATGATGAATATGATAAAAATAAACAAACAGATAAAAATAAACGAACAGTGTGTAGATGTTTGACTTTTTTTTATTTGTAATTGTTAACAATCAAAGCACATTTATCATAAAAGATTTGAGCACTACATAAACTAGTCATCATGAGACAAAATGAACATGTTTTTAATTTCGGCATCTGTGTTGTATAATGTTATAATATAAATATGATTGACATCTGAAATTGTATGTGTAAAGGATCACTAGATAGAATGTTGTTTCATGATTAGAATGTGAGGAATTGGGAAAAGGTCATGGTTAGAATATCAAGAATTGGTAAATTATCATTACTTAATGATAATATAATAGCAACTGGAGCGTCTGTGAAGGTAATCTCAGTTTTTAGCAATGTAAATTTACATTAGAAAAAAGGATTTAATGTTAGATGTCAGTTATTATTGAAATCTGATTAGTAGTTGTAATAAGAGAATGAGAATAAGTACCAGTGGAACAAACCTATTCAAACTCTTTAGAAGATGCTTCAGTTAAAGTGTCATCAACTCTAACAGAGATATATATATACACAAGCAGTTAGTAATATTCAAACACAATTTCCTTTATATTATTCTTATAATTAATATTAAGTATTGAACAAATGCAATTTATGTAGAATAACTAACGGGGCGTCGCCAGCTTTTTAAAAAATCAAGATTGTCATTTGTCCCTTTAATAAAGTTAAATTTAAATCAATCAATAATCAGTGATGATAACGATTTGGAACCAGCTGTATTCGTATACTGAGAAAGATTTATAGACTGTATCCCTGAAATTGATACCTAATTAAAGTAGTAGAAGACCCAAAAAATGCCTCTATACCAATTTGACTGCGTCCTGGTATTCTTTCTAGAATACAGTTGTTTTATGAACAGTAACATGACGTTGATACACAGTCCAACACCCATAGCAGCTTTCTGAGTCCGGGATAAATATAGCCGGAGCCTTAATATTTCTGTCAGTCGGCACTGTTATGAATAAACCCCTAATAAATCAGCAAAAATTAATCTGCAATGAACCAAAATTTCAGTCAAAAGTCATATGGATAGTGAGATCTGGCCTGGAATTCACGAACCAAACTTCCGAAAATATTCTTTGACTTGAGCTCAAGTACTCAAATTTCGTTCGAAAATATTCCCAAGACCTTCAATTATAAACAATCATATGAAGTTGCTATTTATTAGTATTCATCATGGCAGCTTGCATGGTATGAACGTTTATACTTAAAACTTTTAGATATGTTTAGATATATTTGTGATATTGTTCAACAAGTTCATTCTTATAATATTTCTGCCAATATAAAAGAAAGGATCAGTTTTAAGTCTGCATAATTGTGGTTTATACTATGTTTACAGAGGTTTAGATCCATTTACATTGAGGATGCCCTATACGGTTGGGAAATGTACAATTTGACATACAGTTAGTTTATACAATAGCATAACTATAACTGATAGTGCCAATCTGTAAGCTAGGCCTTTGTTCTACAGAGGTGAAAACTGACCATAAGAAACTCAAAGTCTGAAGATAAACAAAGAAGATATGACTCAATGATCATGTTTGTTTGAAAATATGTCTGAAATTTTCAGTTGTTCCTTTACTAGATATTCTGCAATAAATAAAATGCTTTTAACAATATTTCAGTCTTATCAAGATGGACCAGGTGTCTGCTTGTAGAAGTCAGCTCAATGTTCAATTTATAGTGCTACCACACCGGAAAACCACCCTGTAGACACATGACATGATACCCCACCCAGTCACATTAAACTAACACCGGGAGGACCAGTCTAGAACTACCTTTTTAAGCAAAGGAGAAAAATTAAGTACCGTTTTTATACAGTCTTTGGTAGGACCCGACCGGGGCCTGAACCCACAACCTTTCACGTGTGAAGCGACCGCTGCATCACTAGGCCATGCTGGTGGATTATTATGAGAAAATGGAGAATTCCAGGATAGCATTTGACTAGATTAGATGTTCTGGAGATACAGTAATAATACAGAGCTCTAGATAAGCTGCGTATCTGCGTAATTTATGCAAATAAATGAGCCAAAAAACTCAAGATTTACTTTTATGATTACTTAAAAATTAAAAAAAATTAAGAAAAACACAAATGATTTATTTCAATGCAGATCAAAACGAATAAACACCATGTTTCGCAATCTCCATCTTCTGAATTAAACTCGTCACACGTTTGTAGAATATGTTCCTAGTACTGTATGATGCAAGACTCAATTAGAACATTGAGAACGAGTCTACGTTTGACAAAACGAACATTTCACAGACGAGATTCGTGTTATGTTTATTTTATAAAACGTGTTGAATTGAGGTATAATTAATAGGTACTGTAATCCAGTCTGCATATTGATATCCTGTCAAATTTTCCCGTGAAATATGAAAGATGTCAGGTAAAAGTATTCACGGAAGGAAAAAATGCATAAACATCGTTCCAAACATGAATAAATATTTCCGTTAAAGCAGATGTGTCGTCTGAGTCAATTGTCTAGCCAATAATATTTGATTTGATCGATAAAAGTGTTTCAGAGTAAAAAAAGAAACAAGACGGAAGCAAAGTATTACTACCGTGGCTTGTAAGTTGAGACTAACGGCGATGGTGTTAATGTGAAGAGTTTATTAAAATGCATAGCATGTACAATGCCAGGTTGCAAAATGTCCGGCGGGTGAGGGTTCACCAAATTTGCAAATTTCAAATGTGCAAAGACATAATGGTAGTAGTTAACATACACACTTGTGTAAACAAGCCCAAAATTTGACAATTTCTTCAATACTCATAAAAAATTACAATAATTAACAGAAGTTGAAGGAAAAAAAGCAATATAAAAAATTAAAGGGTAAAAATATTGATAAAATAAACTGACTGGGTTAAAAAAAAAAATATAAAAAAATGATGGCCAGGTAAAAAACCCAAATAGCAAAATCTTATCTTAAGACCTCTGAGTATACATGTAGGGTGTTATATGAGCGAGCTGTCACATACAGTACATTATAGGTGTTTCATTCTTACAGTAATTAGCTACAGGATCCACCGTGGAGACATTCACGACACATATAACACTTTTACAATCTTATTATATCCAATTATATAGGGTGGGAGACATGGAAATAGTTCTGAGGTGTTTTTTATGTCTGTCAACTTGATCATTTTCAGTGTGACCTTTCTTTGATGACTTAGCAATGCTATATTGGCATACTTAATTAATTTAAGAGGAAAATTCATAAAACTCTACTGATTGATTTTGATTTCAGGAAGTAGTCGCTACAAACTAGTTTTTTGAAAATGTATTTTTAGCCGTGGCGGCCATCTTGAATTTCCGGCCGACCTGAAATTTTGCTAGGATCAATTAGACATCAAGAGCAACATTCCTGTGAAGTTTCATGAAAATCCAACAAGTAGTTTCAGAGGAGTAGTCGCTACAAGTTTTCATTATATAACTCTATGTAAACAAAGGTGGCCACTGGCAGCCATGTTAAACGTCGAATCAAAATAATGTTCGACTCGGATAACCATCATGTCATGCTGATCATTTTAGAAAAAGTCCCATATCAATATCACTTACAGTTTTCAAGAAGTAGTCGCTACAAACTTATTTTTTAAAAATCTATTTTTAGCTGTGGCGGCCATCTTGAATTTCTGGCAGATCTGAAATTTTGCAAGGATCAATAAGACATTAACAGCAACATTCCTGTAAAGTTTCATGAAAATCCGACAAGTAGTTTCAGAGGAGTAGTCGCTACAAGTTTTTACTATATAACTCTATGTAAACAAAGATGGCCGCTGGCAGCCATGTTAAAGGTTGAATCAAAACGATTTTTGACAAGGACCAACACCATGTCATGCTGATCATTTTAGAAAAAGGCCCATTTCAATATCACTTATAGTTTTCAAGAAGTAGTCGCTACAAACTTGTATTTTGAAAAATTATTTTTAGCTGTGGCGGCCATCTTGAATTTCCAGCCAACCTGAAATTTTGCTAGGATCAATTAGACATCAAGAGCAACATTCCTGTGAAGTTTCATAAAAATCCTTCAAGTAGTTTCAGAGAAGTAGTCGCTACAAGTTTTCATTATATAACTCTATGTAAACAAAGATGGCCGCTAACAGCCATGTTTAACATCGAATCAAAACGATTTTTGACAAGGACCAACATCATGTCATGCTGATCATTTTAGAAGAAGTCCAATATCAATATCACATAGTTTTCAAAAAGTAGTCGCTACAAACTTGTATTATGAAAATCTATTTTTAGTCATGGCGACCATCTTGAATTTCCGGCCGACCTGAAATTTTGCTAGGATCAATTAGACATCAAGAGCAACATTCCTGTGAAGTTTCATGAAAATCCGACAAGTAGTTTTAGAGGAGTAGTCGCTACAAGTTTTCATTACATAACTCTATGTAAACAAAGGTGGCCACTGGCAGCCATGTTAAACGTCAAATCAAAATAATGTTCGACTCGGATAACCATCATGTCATGCTGATCATTTTAGAAAAAGTCCCATATCAATATCACTTACAGTTTTCAAGAAGTAGTCGCTACTAGTTATTTTTTAAAAATCTATTTTTAGCTGTGGCGGCCATCTTGAATTTCTGGCCGATTTGAAATTTTGCTAGGATCAATAAGACATTAACAGCAACATTCCTGTAAAGTTTCATGAAAATCCGACAAGTAGTTTCAGAGAAGTAGTCGCTACAAGTTTTTACTATATAACTCTATGTAAACAAAGATGGCCGCTGGCAGCCATGTTAAAGGTTGAATCAAAACGATTTTTGACAAGGACCAACACCATGTCATTCTGATCATTTTAGAAAAAGGCCCATTTCAATATCACTTATAGTTTTCAAGAAGTAGTCGCTACAAACTTGTATTTTGAAAATTTATTTTAAGCTGTGGTGGCCATCTTGAATTTCCAGCCAACCTGAAATTTTGCTAGGATCAATAAGACATCAAGAGCAACATTCCTGTGAAGTTTCATGAAAATCCGTCAAGTAGTTTCAGAGGAGTAGTCGCTACAAGTTTTCATTATATAACTCTATGTAAACAAAGATGGCCGCTGGCAGCCATGTTTAACGTCTAATCAAAACAATTTTCGACAAGGACCAACATCATGTCATGCTGATCATTTTAGAAAAAGTCCCATATCAATATCACTTAGAGTTTTCAAGAAGTAGTCGCTACAAACTTGTTTTTTAAAAACCTATTTTTAGATTTGGCGGCCATCTTGGATTTCACATCAAAATGATTTTTTGCAAGGATCAACTAGACTTCATGGGCAACATTTCTGTAAAGTTTCATGAAAATCCATTTAGTAGTTTCAGAGAAGTAGTCGCTACAAAAAAAAAGTTTACGGACAGACAGACGGACGGACGGACGGACAGACGGACGACGGACGCCGCACCACGGCATAAGCTCTGCTGATCTCTGATCAGTCGAGCTAACAACAAACATATATTTTTAACATTTTTCATCATTTTAAAATTAATATTTCTAAATATTTCTGTTCCAATTTTGCATTATTATACCCACGTTTTTGAAAAAAACAGGGTATATTAAAATCGCCTCCGTTTGTCCGTCCAGATGACCGTCTTTCCGTCCGTCTGTCCGTTACCGCATCTCCTCCTAAACCGCTGAACGGAATTCAACCAAACTTAGGGTATGACATCACCATATGAAATCGTCTATAAAAGACAAACAACAATTCTCTTTTTTTTGCAAATTCGAACATCTGCAATGGGGCCCATTGTGGGTGGGGCTGGTGGGTGTGATTTGGGGTCATTTTTTATTTTTTGTAATTGTCTCTCAAATTAAACATTATGATGATGGCTCTGCACCCAGGGTCCCTCAGTGGGGTCAAAAGGTCAAATACAGCCAACACTCAGTATCTCGAATTTCAAGGGACCGGGAGAAAAGTTCAAGTTATTCGAAGTTCGAATTAAACAATTTTGGCAGACTTCATTCTCGCCCTCGATCGATACTAGTATCATCTCTCGTGTTTGGCGCTTAGAATTATGGGGGAAAAAGTAGTCCGGTCAGGTAATGTCGTCCGGTGAGGTGATTTACATATATATAGCTAGGGAGCAAAACCCAGGTTTTAGGACCCAATCTAGACACGCCGGACAAAAGCACCAAACTTTCCTCAATAGTGTGTTTTATATTTCTATGTATTTTTAAAAGGGTTCTCAAAGGTTCGTGAATCCCTAAATGTATTAGGATTATATGCACACCGAATTACCGCACCGCGGATGAAATCCTGAAAAATCAGGAGGCCACCTGCCGAATATCAGTGATGAATTTGAAAAAATCGAAATGACGTCAGCATGGGCAGACTTGTCTTCAATTTTATTACCCTACCCACCAGTTTTACAATAGACATATATTATTATATATTACCGATATTAGCCGACTTTTAATGAAATACATGTTTTCTTCCTTCATATATGTTGATGAATATGGTTTTTTACTGTTATAATTCCATTCAGATCAAACAGGAAAATGCAATTATATAAATTACTGATTGTTATTACCATGCTCAAATTTGAGACCTGTTACTTGCAGCATGCTACTTTCGTTTTGTCGGTTTGTATATTCGGGCAGAGCATGTTGAAGCCAAATAAGAAAATGTTTTGGTAATTAAATAAATCAGCAAAATATTTATGATTTCATATTTTATTAAAAACTTAGAAAGGCATGCACACAATGACAATATTTTCACAAATTATACATTTCGTCCATGTCAAATTAGTCTAATTCTTATAATTGTTTTAACCCTCGTGATGACCTTTGTTATCCAATTATCCTAAACAAACTTCTCGGATAACAAGCCTTAATTTACCATGAAAATCAAAGACAAGAACATAAATTAACAAACATGTCACAATGATTTAATTATTTGTGTTACAGGTCAAATCACCTCAGCAATTATCACCTTCTGTTTGCTTCATAATCAACTTCAATGCTGCTTGTGTTTGACGTCACTTCAATTGAACTTCGAATTAGCAAGTGTAAATTACTGTATAGATTCCTGTTTGGGACCAGAAATATAGTTCGAATTAGCAAATAATTCGACTTGTCGAAATTTGACTTAAAAGAAGTCAAACTGCATAAAAATAGAAAGAATAAAATTGGGACCGTGACAAAAATTTGACTTAAGCGGAAATTCGAAGTAAGCCAGTTTAAGTTGAAAGTGGGCTGTACACTAAAAATTTAATTACACTGTCATTTTTCCATATTCTTGCACATTATTTGGTGTATGTAAACATCTATAAAAGATAAGCAACATATACTCGCCGTCATAAGAAAGTATCCACTTCTAAATATTTATATGCAAATACCATGAAAACCAATAATCACAATTTTTCGTATTATTTTATTAGATACAACATTTACAAACATGTTTTAATATGAAATATGAACATTCAATAAAGAATAAAATGTTTAAATCGATTCTAAAGCGCAACAGGCGGAAAACAAAAGTCACAGACCTAATAACGTTACGGCTGGTCCCATAAGTGCTCTATCGGACTATGGTCCGGTGGAAAAGCAGGTCAAGGTAGCACATTGACGTTATTGGCCACCAAGAAGTCGGTGGTCAATCTTGCTGAGTGTGGCCTGGCGTTATCCTGTAAAACAACTGGTTGGAGTATCTCGTCCACGTAACGTTATTAGGTCTGTGACTTTTGTTTTCCGCCTGTTGCGCTTTAGAATCGATTTAAACATTTTATTCTTTATTGAATGTTCATATTTCATATTAAAACATGTTTGTAAATGTTGTATCTAATATAATAATACGAAAAATTGTGATTATTGGTTCTCATGGTATTTGTATATAAATATTTAGAAGTGGATACTTTCTTATGACGGCGAGTATATTAAATGATTTTATTATTTTTATTATAAAGAACTCGGACCGTCTGCCCGGCCTGCTGTCTCAGATGAAACATGATGATGGGATTACACTGTATACATTTGTTTCCTTCTATGTTATAGTTGGGCCTGGAGGAAGGGGCATTAAATACACTGATAATGCAATTACGGTGTCATTTTTTCATACTTTTGCACATTAGTTGGTATAATAGTCATCTAATAAAGAGATACACAGCATGTCACATTATTTATTATTTAAAACTCGGACGTCTTCCCTGGGGTAACAGGGGGTCAATTTATTTAAAAATTATTTCTCAAATGAACATTTTGATGAAGGGATTACACAGTATATACTGTGGGCTGTGTGTGTGTGGTGGGGTGGGGGGGGGAAGTGTGACCTGTGTGAATAAAACGTGGGTATTTTACGACGGCCGCGCCGTCAAATTCGTTCTAGTTTTGTTTATAACTGAATATAACTCAGTTTCTGTGGGTTTTTTAGGGGAATGTAAATTAATTATCATGGTACATTATTCTAAGTAGACAATGAAAGCCACAAACTTGAACAATTGTGTGAGAGGATGGGGTAATTTAACATCTTGAAACACTTAAATTCTATTTCTGAAATTCCCAGAATGTTAGGGTAAGTAATTCCGAGTACTGTAACTTTTATTATTTGTTTATTTGTTTTGTGTTTAACATCATTTTTCAGCACAATTTAGGCTATGTAATACGCCAGTCGATTTTTTTGCGGTGGAGGCAAACTACCTACTTATTCCTGGGTAGAACCAATACTATACACCTCCCGCATCCATAGGAATCACACTTTCTCACTTAAAAGTTGAGCTCCTAGCGGGATTGGAAAGAGACAACAGTAAAATAATGGATTTGTATTTTTTGTTATAATATACGCTAATTACACTGTCCAAAATGCCTTGTTTAATTATACAGAACATTATATCTGCGTGGAAGTTCTTCTTAAGTATTTATAATGCACAATTAATTGAAAATATAATCATCCGTTGTTCATGTTTCCTGATGGAAGCCTGTGTTTATGATTTACCAGCATCCAAAAATCAATCACTGCCAATCACTGCCTGTGTTTATGATTTACCAGCATGCAATAACCAATCACTGCCAATCACTGCCAACATAGGGACTGACTGAACTACTTTCTAACTTTTAAAAAAATAGCCCTTTTTTGTTGTTGTTAATTAAAACATGCCCACCTTGACTTAACTGGTGCTTTTATTGCCAATCAGGGTTTGAAATTAACGGTTGTCAGCTTGTCCGATGCCACGTAGATTCTACTGGGGACAAGTTAATTGTCCCAGGTGGCCTGTCCAATGGACAACTAAATTTTATATCAAGAAATTAATTTTACATCTTTAAAAATGAAAAACTCGTGACTGGAAAGCACCTTATAAATGACAAATAAAAACTCTTGTTTTCATTGGTTGAGCTTGAGGGAATGTAACATCACTTTCGTGTAATAGAAGAAGTACCGACTGAATTACGAGTTGTTTCACCAATCAAATTTGTTAAGACACATTTGCGTAGACGGTAGGTGGCGTATTTTAAACCATATTTTCTCACAACATTATAAATATTACAGACACCGGCAATGACCTAACTTGACCTTGAAAATAAACAAAATGTGGCGATATCTGTCAGATGCTGAAAAAAAAAGAGAAAAAAAAGAAGAAAAAGATGAAGAAAGTTTAGAATCAAAATGAAATTATGATAAAACCAAACGTACTCATAAGTTCCAGGATGCCTGGAAACATCAGTTTAAGTGGTTATACTATACTCAGACGGAAAAATGTTTTGATCGGTGTGTAGGCCCATTCAACTCTCTGAGCGTCAGGCAGGCAGTTTTGTAACATAAATACATAATGATCTTGTTTTTGTATCGCTTTTACATGAAGTGCGGGGAGAAGTAAATTTGGCTGGGCACAAGTAAATTTGGCTGGGGACAAGTAAATTTTAAATTACTTGTCCTAAGTGGTCTAAAAATGTTAATTTCAAACCCTGCCAATGTTTCAGGAAATGATGGATATTTAATTGCTGCTGTAATAATGTTAGATTGTTAATTGTTTCTCTAACTTGCTGTAATAATGTTAGATGTAGCATGTTCAGATAATAATTGCACTGCAATTAACTAGCACTGCAATTAACTAAAGATTAGAAAATACAGGAATATGGGAATGACAAGGATGCTGTACTGAGCTGCATCAAAATGCACTTTAAGCATTTAAAAGCTAACAGAAAAACTTGTCAATATCACTTTCATCCTCTTGGACATCAATGCAGCAAAACGGATGCTTGATTTAGACAACTCTTCATCAACTCAACTAGATAGATAACTCCTGATTTATTCTATATAACTCTTATATGGTTCTTATATTTGCACATGGTAAGGTAGCAATGAACAGTTTCTCTGAGTTTTTTTACTTTGATAACGCAATCATATAATTACACATGGTAGCAGTGAACAGTTTATCTGTGTTGTAATGCACGCTCATGCACATGTGAACAATTGTATTTTTGTGCTGATGTGTACTTCTAGCATGTCGTGCTACAAATGTCGTGCTACAAATATGAATATGTAATCAATATGTAACGCAAGTCAAGGATTTGACCAGAACGAAGTGAGGTCGTCCACCTTGATTTAACATGTTTGGTAGGAAGAAGAAATTGGAAAGAAAAGTGTCTGGTAAGAAAAAACGGTCGTCACATGCATGTTTACGTCTTCGTGGCATTTTTTTTTTTTCAAAATTGTTAGACTAGATCTGTTATTATGTTACTTTTCCCCCAGTTTCTACCCAGATATACTCTCGGCAGATATTTAACGCTTGCGTAAAACCTTGCTTGTACTCAAGGTGTTATATTGGAAAGATCAGTAACCCAGTTTCTAATATTATGCTTAATAATAACCCAGTTTCTAATATTATCCTTAATAATAACCCAGATAATAACCCAGTTTCTAATATTATCCTTAATAATAACCCAGTTTCTAATTATCCTTAATAATAACCCAGTTTCTAATATTATCCTTAATAATAACCCAGATAATAACCCAGTTTCTAATATTATCCTTAATAATAACCCAGTTTCTAATATTATCCTTAATAATAACCCAGATAATAACCCAGTTTCTAATATTATCCTTAATAATAACCCAGTTTCTAATATTATCCTTAATAATTACCCAGATAATAACCCAGTTTCTAATATTATCCTTAATAATAACCCAGATAATAACCCAGTTTCTAATATTATCCTTAATAATAACCCAGTTTCTAATATTATGCTTAATAATAACCCAGATAATAACCCAGTTTCTAATATTATGCTTAATAATAACCCAGATAATAACCCAGTTTCTAATATTATCCTTAATAATAACCCAGAAAATAACCCAGTTTCTAATATTATCCTTAATAATAACCCAGATAATAACCCAGTTTCTAATATTATGCTTAATAATAACCCAGATAATAACCCAGTTTCTAATATTATGCTTAATAATAACCCAGATAATAACCCAGTTTCTAACCCAGTGTCTAATATTATCCTTAATAATAACCCAGATAATAACCCAGTTTCTAATAATATCCTTAATAATAACCCAGATAATAACCCAGTTTCTAATATTATCCTTAATAATAACCCAGTTTCTAATATTATCCTTAATAATAACCCAGATAATAACCCAGTTTTTAATAGTATCCTTAATAATAACCCAGATAATAACCCAGTTTCTAATATTATCCTTAAGAATAACCCAGTTTCTAATATTATCCTTAATAATAACCCAGATAATAACCCAGTTTCTAATATTATCCTTAATAATAACCCAGTTTCTAATATTATCCTTAATAATAACCCAGATAATAACCCAGTTTCTAATATTATCCTTAATAATAACCCAGTTTCTAATATTATGCTTAATAATTACCCAGATAATAACCCAGTTTCTAATATTATGCTTTATAATAACCCAGTTTCTAATATTATCCTTAATAATAACCCAGTTTCTAATATTATCCTTAATAATAACCCAGATTATAACCCAGTTTCTAATATTATCCTTAATAATAACCAAGATAATAACCCAGTTTCTAATATTATCCTTAATAATAACCCAGTTTCTAATATTATCCTTAATAATAACCCAGATAATAACCCAGTTTCTAATATTATCCTTAATAATAACCCAGACTTTATAATAACCCAGATAATAACCAAGTTTCTAATATTATCCTTAATAATAACCCAGTTTCTAATATTATCCTTAATAATAACCCAGTTTCTAATATTATGCTTAACAATAACCCAGATAATAACCCAGTTTCTAATATTATCCTTACTAATAACCCAGTTTCTAATATTATCCTTAATAATAACCCAGTTTCTAATATTATGCTTAACAATAACCCAGATAATAACCCAGTTTCTAATATTATCCTTAATATTAACCCAGTTTCTAATATTATGCTTAATAATTACCCAGATAATAACCCAGTTTCTAATATTATGCTTAATAATAACCCAGATAATAACCCAGTTTCTAATATTATCCTTAATAATAACCCAGTTTCTAATATTATCCTTAATAATAACCCAGATAATAACCCAGTTTCTAATATTATCCTTAATAATAACCAAGATAATAACCCAGTTTCTAATATTATCCTTAATAATAACCCAGTTTCTAATATTATCCTTAATAATAACCAAGATAATAACCCAGTTTCTAATATTATCCTTAATAATAACCAAGATAATAACCCAGTGACTAATATTATCCTTAATAATAACCCAGATAATAACCCAGTTTCTAATATTATCCTTAATAATAACCCAGACTTAATAATAACCCAGATAATAACCAAGTTTCTAATATTATCCTTAATAATAACCCAGTTTCTAATATTATCCTTAATAATAACCCAGATAATAACCCAGTTTCTAATATTATCCTTAATAATAACCCAGACTTAATAATAACCCAGATAATAACCAAGTTTCTAATATTATCCTTAATAATAACCCAGTTTCTAATATTATCCTTAATAATAACCCAGTTTCTAATATTATGCTTAACAATAACCCAGATAATAACCCAGTTTCTAATATTATCCTTACAGTGCAGCAGCAGCTGAAGCTTTTCACGCGCACACACCTCTTAACTCACTTTTGAGTTTCGAGTGTTTTAACACGAAGTAGTCCCAATTTGCACTCACGTGCAGTTACGCGGAAATTGCAGTTGTCTTTTAAAAAACGTTAGCTTAAGCCATGATTGAATGCAAAAACAACACAGACAATGAACAAAGTAAGTTTATACGTTAAACATCCCCATAGCATTCGTTTTGACTACTACTGGCATATTTTGCATAGCCTAAATCGCTGTTCAAATGTGAAGACCGGACATTTTGAGTTTTTTGAAACTGCAAAATTGCAGATTTCTCAAAACGGTCACAAAAAATGGGTAGTCACCAATTTGGCTTAAATTAACAGGAATGATAGATCAGTACCTCTACTACCTTTCCTGAAAATTTCGGCAAAATTCATGACTACCCATTTTTTGAGACCGTTTTGAAAGATGGTCACCCTTTTTTCTCACTCAAAACACACATTATTCAAAATGGCGGCTACAAGCTAAATAAGCAAAACTGAAAATCAATAACAGAAACGTAAAACATGAATATTTTCTACTCCCGGATATAGTTATTTCCTGCCCCGGATAAAATGTCAGTAAGTCAACCTTTAAACACTTTTCTGCCTTTCCTTTAGCATGTTTACGGTAAAAATCAGCGGCTCTGGGCGCTTATTAAAAATCGCAATTACACTCTTGGCCTAGTCGGCAGTAATTTGTTGTGTTGATTTACGGTCGAATGTACTATGGATAATTGCAAGTGAATACTTCACAATTCCAGGATTTAATGAGCAAAAAGACAGACCTATTCATGTGTTAACTATTGTTATGGGTAAATGATGTAACAAATAATTGTAGAACATCTACTGTCAACGCCCGAGTCAAGGTCATGTCATGTAGACCACATGAGTCATGAATGTCACGTTCGCCTCGATTAGGGACACCGACAACTTTGGTGAATAGACATATAGGAAAAACAAAGGTTGAAAGGTATGTACAGCACTCGGTACTGACCCATACATGTGTTTTATTTCGTGCATGTTCATGTTTAGTGTCTCGATCCGTTAAAATTTAATAATAATATAGCACTGATGTATTATTTCTATGATGAGACCCTTTCAGTGGGGTCTATGTTCACTGAAAATATGACCCAATGTTCCCCAAATATATTTTGCTTTGTTCTCCAAAAATATTTTTCCATTTATTTTTATTATTATGTTCCCTTGTTCCCCAAAAATATTACCAATAACAGACAATGTTTCATTGTTCCCCAAAAATAATTGGCCTTGTCCCCAAACACCCTCTATGACCGCAGAGCAGAAATGCACCGTTGGCATTGCCACCTCCCCTTCACCTTCCCCACCCACAAAATCGGTGCCCTTGCACCACCCCCGCCCCCCTCCACTGCCCAAAGTTTGCATATAGCTACAGCAGTACTGTAAAGGATTAACACATCTACCGTATGTATGTATGTATAAAAAAAACAATTGATTTTCTTTCAGGGATCTTTGCAGATGTTGCCACCTTCTGTCAAGTGGCATCTCCAAGTTCCAGCTCTGAGACTTAGCCTAGTCCTGGGTAAGCTAAAGCTATAAACTTTAATATATTTGACCCCTGTGATATAGGTTAATTAAGCTAATAATATGGCAATATTTCGAGCCACCCCAGAGAGTGGAATTCAAAAAATGTACCTAAGCTACTCGATCTATCTTACTAGCAAATGTTAACATTTCGAGCCGCCCCAAATTCGGGAATACATTTTTATGGTTCTTTATAGTGGTTTTTATAAATGAAGATTTTAATAAGCTTGATAAGCTTGAGAAACATTAGATTTATTTGAGTGGCAGAATCCGATTTGTAGATTTTTTTTATTATTCTCATTAAAGTAGCCATCCCGCCAACAACAGTCAAATTTTTTAAACATTATGTACACTGTTTCTAAACCTACTGATGACGAAGTATATATATATATAACTTACATATTTTTAGAAACCAAACTCATACATACACAGTATAAACGGCTTTAACCAGCTGGACCAGTCACCAAACCCCAGAACTGAAGTGTCGAATTACGAGTTACCATCATTTTACAGATATTCAATCACGGGTATTCTAAGAACCTATTAATAAACCTATACTTTTAATCAGCGCATATACATTGTTATATGGATAGAGTTTCGATAAACGGTTTTCTAGTGCAATTTTGTAGTTATTTGGCGGGATAGCTACTTTAAAAAAAAAAAGAGGAGTGCCTAACTATAAGTATAATTGTCCCAGTGTCCCAGCTCATTGGGATACTTTACTTTTTTGTTTGTTTTGTTGAGATATTGTGAAATTCCATCACATAAAACAATGGATACACATGATACAACATGAAAGTTTCTCTGTGATGTTGTCACTTTACAGCGATATTATTAAAGACTGCCCCAGTTAAATTACAAATAAAAGGACACTTTAAAGGGACATATGGCAATCTTGAAGATTTTGTCGAACATTAGTATCACAGTTTATTAGTCCAGTATCAACATGATCAATTTCACTTTAAAACTGCTTGCATATAATTAAATAAAATTTAGATGTATTATTTGTCTTCGTTATTCTACCATAGGTTTAAATATATGATTGGTGCAATAATATCAGCAATTAGTAATAATATATAAATTACACAGTTATACTATAATTATAGAGAATAATATACAGGCATTTCATATCTCATCCTTTCCGTCGATGTGTTCTTGGGAAACACACTTTCCCTTAACCTCGTCCTTCGGATGGGGACGTAAACCGGGCGGTCCCGTGTATCAGTCTATCCTCCAAGCACGTTAAGGAACAACGGGAATCTATTCGATAATAAGAGTAGGGCACGGTTCCAGGATTCCTATGTATCCTTCTCCTCTCTCTGGGGCGGCTCTAAATAACCTATACTGTTCGAAGGCCGGGCACGATATAAAAATGTAATATTTCATCTGTATGACCTAAAAAAATTATATACTTCAGAATATTTTGTTGATTTTAGCAGTGATGGGAGAATAATGATTAAATATTTATTTCTCGGCGGATATAATAGCTGATCTTCCATGATCGAGTGCGGATTTATTAAACGAGTTGGCAAAAATATACAATGCGCGGCTTGTCGAGCATCAAATAATGTTTAATGTTTACTGAAGAGTTTAAAAAATAATAGATGATTTTGTGAGATTCTATTTATCACACAAAACTCATACAAGTTGATGGTAAAACTTTCACATTTCTCTGTGATGTCAATTTACCTATATATTAATACCGTATTTCCTCTATTAGAAGAGCCCCCACCTGGTTTAAGAAACCTTACCGTCTTCAATATTAAAAGTTCCTAAAAACACACAATGTTTTTACCGCTAATGGATTTGATTAAATTAAAAGTTCCTAAAAAAACACACTGTTTTTACCGCTTATGGATTTGATTACAGGAGTTTTTTACCTTCGACACCAGTATGGTCTATGACATAAACCTTAAAGCGCTATCATCATCAATACAATTACCGCTTTATTTATCTCGTTCCTTTCAATTTACTATTTAGTTTATCTTTTATTATTATTTAATTCATAGGCAACCAACCCGTTTTGTAATTGTCAAGTTTGACAGAAATGTGTATCATATAGATGCAGAGTGATGACAGTAATATACTCGGTAGTCATGTTTAGGTTAAGTCAATACCGGTGTAACAGTAAAAGATCGCCTACAGTAATTTAATAATTTAATAAGGAAATTTGTATCATAATAGTAGCCCCCCCCCCCACCCCCTTCGCACTTTCCATAGTGCCCGGGTGCTACTGTTAGAGGTAATACGGTATATACGACAGCCCAAGTTAAAATCCCTTAAAAAATAACAGGACACTCTATTGATTCATGTGAAATTCCATGCATATATCATATGGCTTATATATTTTGTACCACCAATCCATCCTTTTTAACAACTTGTTTTGTTCATTTCAGAGACGCATCATCTGGTTTCCAGATGCCCTTCGTTCTTCAAATACCAATGCAACCCTGAAAGACGTGGATTTAACCAAAAAAGTTGACAATACTGTGATCACAAGATTCTAAACTCCAGGAAATATATTCATTTAATTTGGCCAAATCAGAAACGCGGTTAATTTTTCTTCGGCCTTATGTGTTACAGTATATACTTGTTACTGCGTATCCCGCTTGAGATGTGTTCGCCTGATCATGATGGTGACCAGTTTGGCAATCCCGAGGACTGAGCAGACATTATTTTTTTAAAGAACCAAAATGTTAAAGAACCAAAATGAACATAATTATACCTCACAGAGACTATATAATATGTAAAGCTGTTAAAAAACACCAAATGTATACAATGTCGTACATTGACAGTAGATGCTCACATTCAATAAAACTTTTGGTGTTTTACATCATTTTAACACATTTTAGGCCATATATGACATTGATTTTTTTGTGGTAAGTGAAGTAAATTTCATTATTGTATTTAATAGATGTTTAGTTTATAAATATAATATAAATAAAATATAAATAAAATATTGTATTATTTATTCTTTGGTTCAGTTGGATATATACATTGTATGTAAAAAAAAGTTTCCATTTGCGTACAGTCATGTATCTGAAACTGAAAAACTGCCTTTTGGGAACACAAGGTCATTTTAATCTATTTATTGTTTATTCAAGCTTTTGAAATAGATCTTTTGTAATTAAAGTGACACATGGGCCGATGATGGCAATCTTGAAGTGTATATCAAGCACTGAATTTGAAATTAGCATCTCGAAACATGTTTTGCTGTACTTAGCGGTACTCGTCTGATAAAGCAAATGTCACTGGTCTAGCCTGGTCAAGTAAAATTCATTGGGTTGAAGAGTGCATAAAAAAATATCCGCATGACGGATATATTTATATGAGAACTGAACACTTATTTTTGTGTCAACTGCTTAGGATGGCAGACACTTATCGATCACTTTGTCCGTCCGTCTTGCTTTAACCTGCAACCTAACCTTGGCCATCAGTTGAAAAGTATTTTAATTGTGTTCATGAAACTTCACCCACGTCTTCATCTCAATGAATGTTGTTACACATGTGCAATACCTCTGACTTTCATTTTGGCAGAGTTATGCCCTATTTATCAGTCGAACCTGCAACCTAACCTTGGAAATAAGCAAACAGCAGTGTCAGCAGGCGAAGCAAGTGTTCATGGGTGATGGAACACACTTCTAGTTCAAGGTCGACTTTCCCAGATTCCAATGAGACACCTACCCTGACCAGACCCGCATTTTTAATTTTTTTATGGGTGGGGTGGGTGATGGTGGTGGTGACGGGCCGGTGAGGGATAACCAAATAAATTGGACTGCAGCTTTGTTTTAGTATAATTTTATGTTAAATATGGCTGCATATGGTGATACTCGCCAATAAAAAATAAATAAAAAAACATTTGCGGGTGGCCAGTTGAGTTCCATAATTCCAGACTGGCCATCAAAATGGACAACGAGAAGCTGAACAGCGGTCAGGCTTTTTAAGTATAGGCTACAGACTACTTTTCAGACTTTAGTGTGAGCCCCTTCACCGAATACCGAATACGCACCTGTAGACGTTCAATGACTTTACACTCGTTATATTTTTTGACCGACAGTGCCGTGTCGAACATTTTATCGTTTTAGCGTGTAAATTTTATAAAGAAATACCATGATGTTCGTAACATGTAGTACACGCCATGTACTATTTAAGCTTAAACAACATATGTTTATTATCTCCTTGTATTTCATAAGAAAAGAACACAAGTGTTACCATTTTTAAACGCATTTTAACAATGACATCTCTTACGAGTTACTTCCCCTCGCTTCGGAATTTTAAATGGGTGAATCTCGAAATTTCTCGCGCAGTAAAGCATCTAAAAGTCAATACAGCTGAAGATGACGAATCTTAAATGGGAACTAAAATTTTAATCATGTAAACTTGTTACAATCTTCCAGATTACGCGTTTTAAAAAAAAAGAAAATGGCGGCTGTTTCACTTTTTTTTGACGTTGACGGAAAATGACGTACTACTTTCCGTTGTCATGTGTTGCTATGATAAGTGGACGGCGGAGCTAAAAACCACTCTGCTTCCCACCTGTTAATAATAACCCAGTTTCTAATATTATCCTTAATAATAACCCAGATAATAACCCAGTTTCTAATATTATCCTTAATAATAACCCAGTTTCTAATATTATCCTTAATAATAACCCAGTTTCTAATATTATGCTTAACAATAACCCAGATAATAACCCAGTTTCTAATATTATCCTTAATAATAACCCAGTTTCTAATATTATGCTTAATAATTACCCAGATAATAACCCAGTTTCTAATATTATGCTTAATAATAACCCAGATAATAACCCAGTTTCTAATATTATCCTTAATAATAACCCAGTTTCTAATATTATCCTCAATAATAACCCAGATAATAACCCAGTTTCTAATATTATCCTTAATAATAACCCAGACTTAATAATAACCCAGATAATAACCCAGTTTCTAATATTATCCTTAATAATAACCCAGATAATAACCCAGTTTCTAATATTATCCTTAATAATAACCCAGTTTCTAATATTATCCTTAATAATAACCCAGTTTCTAATATTATGCTTAACAATAACCCAGATAATAACCCAGTTTCTAATATTATCCTTAATAATAACCCAGTTTCTAATATTATCCTTAATAATAACCCAGTTTCTAATATTATGCTTAATAATTACCCAGATAATAACCCAGTTTCTAATATTATCCTTAATAATAACCCAGTTTCTAATATTATCCTTAATAATAACCCAGATAATAACCCAGTTTCTAATATTATCCTTAATAATAACCCAGTTTCTAATATTATCCTTAATAATAACCCAGATAATAACCCAGTTTCTAATATTATCCTTAATAATAACCAAGTTTCTAATATTATCCTTAATAATAACCCAGTTTCTAATATTATCCTTAATAATAACCCAGTTTCTAATATTATGCTTAACAATAACCCAGATAATAACCAAGTTTCTAATATTATCCTTAATAATAACCCAGTTTCTAATATTATCCTTAATAATAACCCAGATAATAACCCAGTTTCTAATATTATCCTTAATAATAACCCAGACTTAATAATAACCCAGATAATAACCAAGTTTCTAATATTATCCTTAATAATAACCCAGTTTCTAATAGTATCCTTAATAATAACCCAGTTTCTAATATTATGCTGAACAATAACCCAGATAATAACCCAGTTTCTAATATTATCCTTAATACATGGGAGCATTATTCTTACTAAATGAGAATTTTCAATCAAACTGGGGTTTTATGGCGCACCAACACAAACGGTATATGGCACCAACAGGAATGAACATTCCAGGTTCACTCTCATTTATATCCAGATAAAAACATGCAGAATCCCCCTGCCTAGAACCTTCACACCTGCAGAACTGCAGAGTTGCTGCAAATTCTATGGTAAACACTCCATTTTTCGCTGGAGCCACAATCATTGTTTTCTGCTACCACTCAAGCAGCACCTGAAAGAATACAGGGATATGATAAAGATGCAGACAATACACTCAAAAACTCTCTAATCATCCAAAACTGCAGTGTTAATTTGAAATCCATATTATCATGCTTTGTCGTCTTCAAGTCTCCTTCCCTTTAATTTACTGAATATCAATTCCAAACTCGCTAATTACCCCTCCCACATGGCAAGCTTTTATTCAACAATCAATGCAGTTAACACAAGCAAGGTTTTACATGTGCTTAAAATGGCTGCGCAACAGTCATCACGTGGACCGAGTATTAACTTTCATACCCCATCCAACCCCTTCTCCAACAAGCGAAAACCTTGGATTGGCTTAATTTCGTCTTAAAAAGTGTGCATATTGTAAAATCAAAACATTTAATAGGGAATTTTAAAAAGGTTATCACAGTTTTTCAGTAAAACATGTTTTTAAACTTTTCTTATTGTCGAAATATCCATTATAAAGTCCTGCTATTATAGGCTTTCCCATCGCTTAATGGAATTAAGTCCGGACCACGTAATAAAAGAAAACAAGGGCTCAAGATAAAACGTATGTTACTTTCAGTTTCTGCAGATGAAGGTATTTTTAACTGCAGATATGTGGGGAAATTGTTTTCTTAAATGGAAGATTTTAAAGTTAAATATGCATAATAAATTATATGTTAAATACACAAAATAATTAATATTAAAATGAAATATGCTGTTTCCCAACAATGATGAAGTAGTTTGTTCTCCAATTGTTCATAGTCGGCCATTATTCTTCGGGATTGTACAATTCCATGCAGCGTTTGAGATATTGCGAATGATTGGTTTCCGTGAGACTGAGATGTACTGGAATCTGACCGTTTTAATACTCCTGAGATACAGTTTATTCGGCATATATTGGCTGTATACTATCTGCCTTTGTTGCTATTTATTTTAATAAATATTGTAACTATTGCGTGCAACATGAAACACAGTCATTTAACCATGCAGTTATGAAAACCATTACGGAGTCGTCTGCCAAAGGCAGCGGAATAATCTCATGAACAGAGTAAATCATCCAAGATGCTAATCCTTTAACTATATGCCCAGAGTCATTCTTTTTTCACAGTTAAATTGATTAAGATCTGAAACACTGGCTTTATCCTTATATGATTGGCAAGTACTGAAATTTACCTGCATTTATCATGGTGTTCTATGGTATTACGGTATTTAAATGGTTTGGTGAAAAAAATAGTGTGAACAAAATGAGAAGAAAAAGGAAACATAAATGCTTTCTGTGATCCTTCTATTAAATTGTAAAGATATAAAATTTAATCAACTTTACATATGAATGTCAGATGAAAAGAATTATTCAAATTTGCCTAGGGAGAACTGTTGGGGGAATGTCATGTCTGCATGTGACAGAAAATAACTCCTAAAGAAATAAACATATAAAACAAATTATATATAGAGACACTGTCTTCACATCTTCTTGGTAGAATGTTCTACAACAGGCAGAACCACATGTGGCAAACAAATTTGCATTATAAAGAGCCCAAATTACCATTCAGCATTGCAGGAATATTAATGACCGCTTCATGCAAATCTCAGCTGACAGGCTACATAAAAGTACTTTTTGCCAATTGCAAAATTGAGAATGTATGTAGATGTAATTATATTTAAGTAGGTAAAGTGGCTACTGAGATTGCTAGACTGATTGATTATTCTATAGTTTGGTTATCCATCACCACAAATTGTAAGAAATCCAACACCACTAGTGTGGACCAACACCACTATAGTGACCCAATACCATTTTAGTGATCAGACACCACTATAGTGATGCAGCACCACTACAGGGATCCAACAACAATAGTCAAATGATCCAACACCACTATAGTGATCCAACACCACTATAGTCTACTTTATTCCAGTGATCCAACACCACTATAGTGATCCAACTCCAATATAGTCAAGTGATCAAACACAACTATAGCCTACTTTATTCCAGTGTTCCAACTCCACTATAGTGATCCAACACCACTACAGTGATCAAACACCACTATAGTCTACTTTATTTCATTGATCCAACACCACTATAGTGATCCAACTCCACTAAAGTCAAGTGATCCAACACCACCACAGTCTACTTTATGCCAGTGATCCAACTGACCACTATAGTGAACCAACTCCACGATAGACAAGTGATCCAACACCAATATAGTCTACATTATTCTAGTGATCCAACACTAATATATTGATCCAACTCCACTAAAGTGATCCAACACCATTGAAGTGATCCAACACTAACATAGTGATCCAACACCACTAAAATGATCCAACACCATCGAAGTGATCCAACTCCACTACAGTGATCCAACACCATTGAAGTGATCCAACTCCACTATAGTGATCCAACACCACTGAAGTGATCCAACACCAATGTAGTGATCCAACACTAATATAGTGATCTAACTCCACTACAGTGATCCAACACCACTAAAGTGATCCAACACTAATACAGTGATCCAACACTAATATAGTGATCCAACACCAATATAGTGATCCAACTCCATTAAAGTGATCAAACACCACTAAAGTGATCCAACACTAATATAGTGATCCAAAACCACTACAGTGATCCAACACTAATACAGTGATCCAACACCAATATAGTGATCCAACTCCACTACAGTGATCCAACACCATTGAAGTGATCCAACACTAATATAGTGATCCAAAACCACTACAGTGATCCAACACCACTACAGTGATCCAACACCATTGAAGTGATCCAACACTAATATAGTGATACAACACCACTACAGTTATCCAACACCACTGAAGTGATCCAACACTAATATAGTGATCCAACACCGATGAAGGGATCCAACTCCAATATAGTGATCCAACATACAACCCCACTAAAGTGATCAAACACCACTGAAGGGATCCAACCCCACTATAGTGATCAAACACCACTAAAGTGATCCAACTTCACTTTAGTGACCCAACACCAATATAGTGATCCAACTCCACTACAGTGATTCAACTCCACTACAGTGATCCAACTCCACTATAGTGATCCAACACCAATATAGTGATCCAACTTCACTAAAGTGATCAAACACCACTAAAGCGATCCAACACTAATATAGTGATCCAACTCCACTATAGTGATCCAACTCCACTAAAGTGATCCAACTCCACTATGGTGACCCAACACCAATATAGTGATCCAACTCTACTACAGTAATCCAACTACACTACAGTGATCCAACTCCACTATAGTGATCCAACACCACTAAAGTGATCCAACTCCACTAAAGTGATCCAACACTAATATAGTGATCCAACTCCATTAGAGTGATCCAACACCAATATAGTGATCCAACACAAATATAGTGATCCAACTCTGATCCAACACCACTATAGTGACCCAACACCAATATATAGTGATCCAACACAAATATAGTGATCAAAGTCCACTAAAGTGATCCAACACCACTGAAGTGTCAAGTCCACTATAGTGATCCAACTCCACTATAGTGATCCAACTCCACTATAGTGATCCAATACCACTATAATGATCCAACACAAATATAGTGATCCAACTCCACTATAGTGATCCAACATCAGTATAGTGATCCAACACTAATATAGTGATCCAACACTAATATAGTGATCCAACTCCACTATAGTGATCCAACGATACTAAAGGATCCAACTCCACTATAGTGATCAAATACCACTAAAGTGATCCAACTCCACTATAGTGACCCAACACAAATATAGTGATCAACTCCACTACAGTGATCCAACTCCACTATAGTGATCCAACACATATATAGTGATCCAACTCCACTAAAGTGATCAAACCCCAATATAGTGATTCAACACCAATATAGTGATCCAACACCAATATAGTGATCCAACTCCACTATAGTGACCCAAAACCAATATAGCGATCCAACAACTCAACTACAGTGATCCATCACCACTGAAGGGATCCAACTCCACTATAGTGACCCAACACCACTAAAGTGATCCGATACCACTATAGTGACCCAACACCAATATAGTGATCCAACTCCAACAAGCACACACTCTCATACACCCATAAACATGCTATTTCCTGTCAGTGATCTAACTCCACTATAGAGATCCAACACCACTAAAATGATCCAACACTAATATAGTGATCCAATACCACTACAGTGATCCAACACCACTGAAGTGATCCAACACAACTACAGTGATACAACACCACTGAAGTGATCCAACACCAATATAGTGATCCAACTCCACTAACGTGATCCAACACCAATAAAGTGATCCTACTCCACTATAGTGATCCAACACCACTGAAGGGATCCAACACCAATATAGTGATCCAACACTAATATAGTGATCCAACACCACTACAGTGATCCAACTCCACTGAAGTGATCCAACACCAATATAGTGATCCAACTCCACTAACGTGATCCAACACCAATAAAGTGATCCTACTCCACTATAGTGATCCAACACCACTGAAGGGATCCAACACCAATATAGTGATCCAACACTAATATAGTGATCCAACACCACTAAAGTGATCCAACTCCACTAAAGTGATCCAACATCACTGAAGTGATCCAACACTAATATAGTGATCCAACTCCACTAAAGTGATGCAACACCAATATAGTGATCCAACTCCACTATAGTGATCCAACTCCACTACAGTGATCCAATACCACTGAAGTAATCCAACACCACTATAGTGATCCAACACCACTAAAGTGATCCAACTCCACTACAGTGATCCAACTCCACTATAGTGATCCAACTCCACTACAGTGATCCAACTCCACTACAGTGATCCAACACCACTGAAGTGACCAAACACTAATAAAGTGTTCCAACACTAATATAGTGATCCAACTCCACTAAAGTGACCCAACACCACTAAAGTGATCCAACTCCACTATAGTGATCAAACTCCACTACAGTGATCCAACTCCACTACAG
Organism: Cyrtodaria siliqua; assembly: GCA_037043455.1. Taxonomy (NCBI): domain Eukaryota; kingdom Metazoa; phylum Mollusca; class Bivalvia; order Adapedonta; family Hiatellidae; genus Cyrtodaria; species Cyrtodaria siliqua. The sequence goes on from JAWPHD010010695.1 coordinate 36,271, forward strand.
TGATCCAACTCCACTACAGTGATCCAACACCACTGAAGTGACCAAACACTAATATAGTGTTCCAACACTAATATAGTGATCCAACTCCACTAAAGTGACCCAACACCACTAAAGTGATCCAACTCCACTATAGTGATCAAACTCCACTACAGTGATCCAACTACACTACAGTGATTCAATACCACTGAAGTGATCCAACACCACTATAGTGATCCAACTCCACTACAGTGATCCAACTCCACTAAAGTGATCCAACACCACTATAGTGATCCAACTCCACTATAGTGATCCAACTCCACTACAGTGATCCAACTCCACTATAGTGACCCAACACCAATATAGTGATCCAACACCACTATAGCCAAGTGATACAAGATCACTATAGCCAAGTTATCAAACACCATAATAGTCAAGTGATCCAATACCACTATAGCCAAGTCTTACAAGACCACTATAGCCAAGTGATCAAACACCACTATAGTCAAGTGATCCAATACCAATATAGCCAAGTGATACAAGACCACTATAGCCAAGTGATCAAACACCACTATAGTCAAGGGATCCAGTACCACATATAACAAATGAATCAAACCTAACAATTGCATGCAAGCACACACTCATACACCCATAAACACGCTATTTCCTGTCAGCGAACACTGTAAACCATAATGAAGCTGTGTTCAATGACATATTATTGCCACAAGATGACAGATAGAAGGAGCGGTGATAACAGGATATTACTCCACTGGGATATGCTCACATATTTGGAGAACGAACATATTGAAAACTTGGAGGGATTCGCACAAAAATGAAACCAACCTGGTTGCCACCCTTTTTGTAGTATTATCAATTAAAAATTTAACTCTTAAACATCATATGAACATTTCTTGATAGTCCTGGAGAGAAATATATATTTAAAACCGCTACTAAATTGTTTGTAAAAATAAGTAGTATTTGCATGACGTAGATACTACTTTTACCACTGCGTGACTGCACGGGGAAATGAGATAAATCTGAATTGTATAGCTGCACAACTATTGCCAGATAAATGATAAATACATTTACCTGTTCAAAGTTTTCTAGTCATCAAATAAAATCTTATTCTCACTTTTCACAGATAGTGCAATGTGTGAATTGTAAACATCTATTGTTGTGTATTGATTTCGATTTAAATAAACATAAACATTTCATGATACAAAACAACGTTGGAGAACTTTCAAATAAGATTCCATAAGGTGGGCATGCAAGAATGTGAACTAAACCTTTTGGACCGATCATAGATCATCTGCCGAGCACTATGCGGCCAATCAGAAATTACAAACACTGCGGTTTAAACCAATTATTTTTCTCAAAAAGAATATACCAGAATAAGACCAATCAGAAAGTATGTATCTTGCAATACAAAACAATAATGTTGCTAAAAATAACAGAATTAGATCAATCAGAAATTAAATACCTTCCAGAATAGATCTATAATGTTGCTAAGAAAAATGCCTACCAGAACAAGACCAAGAAGGTATGACAAACCTTGCAGTATAGACCAATCAGAAATGACATACCTTGCAGTAGAGGCCAATCAGAATTGACATACCTTGCAGTATAAACCAATCAGAAATGACATACCGTGCAGTATAAACCATTCTGAAGTGGCATATCTTGCCATATGGACCAATCAGAAATGGCATACCTTGCAGTATATATAGACCAATCAAAAATGACATACCTTGCTGTATAGACCAATCACGTAGCTTGAATGTGCTGGACACTCCTACTGGTGTTCATCTCTGACATAGAGCTCTCTCTGAAATTAGAAAACAACACAACATACATCTCTGTGAATTTGTATTGAATGAGCAATTAGAATTCTACATTAAATGTATGGAAAATACAAACTCTAAACATTTTCCTGCCTGCTAGTTCAGATTTTGTTTCTCTGGCTCATTCATGCTGTATCTCTACTGGAGAATTTACTGGATTAATATATGGTTCATCTGCTGATTTTGGTATAAGAGCTTTTTTTCTCACAGTGGATTTATAGAGCATGGGTATCCAGAGATAAGCTGTCAATGGAAGATTAACCACCAGTCCTACGCTAGAGCACTGATGATTGGGTTTTATAGGGACACTGATGATCTTGAAAGTTTATCACACATTCAAATTCAAATTAGCTTCTTGATTTATTAATCCAGTATCATTTTGACTTTAAACCTGCTTGTATACAATTAAATAAAATTTGGAATTTCCTTGTATTCATCTTATTCTTCCATAGGTTTAAATATATTATTGGGGCAATATAATTAACAGTTAATAATATGCAAAAACAATTTGTTTTAAACTATTCTAACAAGACATGTTTGTAAAACATATATGCCCCACTTCTACAACCATGTCACAAACATTCCTGCCAAGTTTTGAGTGCCAGCTGTTTTTGAGTTATGGAAGCAAAGCAATTTTTAGCGAGTTGTGTATCAATGGCAGTTATCCTTATATATGTAGGTATTTTACCTTTAGCTTTCGCATGGGTTGCTTAATTTGCATATTCTTCATTAAATTAATGTATCCCATATAACAAAATTATTGTGTTTAAAGAGTGAAAAATAAATCATAAATGTATTTTTTTTTAACAAGAAAACAGGAATGGGAATTAATGAATATGATTACAAATCCAAGTGTGTAGATGAAACTATTTTTTTCTATATTTGTCAATTTTGTTACCATGGCAATCACGTTTCTTATGTGAATCTACCCAAAAGGGGAGGTGCACAACTAGACCATGACAAAAACATTCCTGCCAAGTTTCGAGTTTGTAGTGCCAGCCGTTCTTGAGTTATCGCGAAGACAGGAAGATTTCGGGACGGACCGATCGACAGACCGACATCTGCAAAGCAATATGCCCCACCTTCCCGATGCCCCCACTTCGGGAAGGGGGGGCATAATAATTAATATAAATGATCAAATAAATGCAAGTTATGTAGAAAAACTAACGAGATGCCCTGAGTTTTTCAACAAGAGGTCTGACTTTGAAGCTCTACTGATAGGTTTTGATCAGCATTCTGTGAATTTTCATGAAAATCTGTCAAGCAGCTTCAGAGGAGTAGTCGCTACAAGTTCTTACTATATAATTCTATGTAAACAAAGATGGCCGCTGGCAGCCTTGTTTAATGTTGAATCAAAATAATTTTCAACAATTAGGACCAACATCATGTCATGCTGATCATTTTAGAAAAAGTCCCATATCAATATCACTTATAGTTTTCAAGAAGTATTCACTACAAATTTGATTTTTTAAAAATCTATTTTTAGCCATGGCGGCCATCTTGAATTTCTGGCTGACCTGAAATGTTGCTAGGATCAACTAGATATCAAGTGCAACATTCCTGTGACGTTTCATGAAAATCTGTCATAGGAGTAGTCGCTACAAGTTTTTACTATACTGAAAGGAAAAAGAAACGCGACACGGGAATTTCCGCTATATATTGAATGTACAATATGCTGCTGGTAATCGAATGGAATATGGCTACATAAGATCTTTCCTTTCCAAAAAAAAGACTAAAACAACATGTAACACAGCAAATAGTATTCCTGTAAAGTTTCATGAAAATCCATCCAGTAGTTTCAGAAGAGTAGTCGCTACAAAAAAAAGTTTACGGACACACGGACGGACGGCACCACGGCATAAGCTCTGCTAAAAATCAAGATTGCTTAGTAACTTTAAGTATTTACCAATCAAATATTCGAAGTTTAATGGATATTTATGCATAAAATGACCTAAAAGACAGAAATACAGACACATTGCCTATTTAAAATGTTGTGATAAATATTTCTGCATTTCATTTAATGGAAGCAGCTAGGATGACGTGATAATGGGCTTACGCTGCTTAAATCAATGTGTTTTTCACACTCAAACTCTACATGATGGTTGTGCTGGTAATGGATATAAATAATAAATAGCAAACAATTACATGCAGAACTGGAATTGAATTCTCATGTGGATGAAGAAGGTATTTAACAACAGAAAGGTTAATTCGGAAAAACACTTTGGTAATCCATTTGTAATAGCCAAGGGCACTAAACCAATAATTATATAGCATTTTAGAACATATTTTACTGACTTTATACTTCACATTATTTGCTTGATATTGATCTAATTCATTACAAACCCATATCTTGGCTATTTGGGTCCAAATCAAGAACTTAGGTTTTTAGTCTCTTTACCTTTGGGCAAAGGATATTATACGGGAAGAAGCAAAGGGACGAAGGAGTGAAGTTGTATCGAAGTAAATGCAAAGAATTGAAGAGGCGAAGAAGCTTCTACACTTCTTCCTCTACTGTGCTAATCTGAAGTACTCCAATACTGTGCTAATCCAAAGTACTCCATTACAGTGCTAATCCAAAGTACTCCATTACAGTGCTAATGTGAAGTACTCCATTACTGTGTTAATGTGAAGTACTCCATTACTGTGTTAATCTGAAGTACTCCATTACTGTGCTAATCTGACTGTGCTAATCTGAAGTACTCCATTACTGTGCTAATCTGACTGTGCTAATCTGAAGTACTCCATTAATGTGCTAATCTGAAGTACTCCATTACTGTACTCTACTGCTGTGCTAATATGACTGTGCTAATCTCCATTAGCATTCCATTACTGTGCTAATCCGAAGAACTCTACTACTGTGCTAATCTAACCGCACTAATATGAAGCTCTCTATTACTGTGCTAATCTGAAGTACTCCATTACTGTGCTAATCTGAAGTACTCCATTACTGTGTTTATAAATCTGAAGAACTCTTATTGTGCTAATCTGACCAAGCTAATCTGAAGTCCTCCACTACTTTGCTATCTGAAGTCCTCTACTTAACTGTGCTAACCTGAAGTCTTTCATTACCAGGCTAATCTGAAATCCTCCACTACTGTGCTAACCTGAAGTCCACAGTACCGTGCTCCACAAATGTGCTAATCTGAAGTCTTCGTTTAAAGTCTACTGTGCTAATCTAACCAAGCTAATCTGAAGTCCTTCACTACTGTGCTAATCTGATGTCCTCTACTACTGTGCTAATTTGACCATGCTAATATGAAGTTCTCTACTACTGTGGTAATCTGAATTCCTCCGCTACTGTGTTAATCTGACCATGCTAATCTGAAGTTCTCCAATCCAGTGCTTATCTTGTCCCCCCAGGGTTTTCCCTAGGATTTTTTATTTCAGCTATAAAAGCTATTTAAGGGTCCCAACCCTGATTCTGGGAGTCCCAAGTTTAAATAAAAAGTTTTGGAGTGGAACTCTTACCAAAACTTCATCTTGCATTATAATGCAAGATATCAGAGCTCTGTAGTTTCAATATGATTTTTTAATATTTCCCGGTTTAACCTTGCAGGAAGGACATATCACTTTTCCCATTGATTGTCATGGTTAGCATTTTTCAGAATAGTCTTAGACTTGAAGCTCAAGTATACAAATTTGACTCAAGTATGCAAATTTCAATCACAAATATTTCTAAAAGTTTAAAGGATAAACGTTCATGACAAGCTGCTGAAGGCACTGACGGGCGGTTCTTTTTGTAAGTGTTGGAATGGATGGGAAATGGAAGTGCTGTAAATTTAACTTCCATGGTTTGTTTTTTACATTCACTGATGTTTCAGATGATGGATATTCATTACCAATTTCATATTTAAACATATTTTAGCTAACTCATAAGGCCCAAATTAGCTTCCGTAGATTTTTTTCTGTGCAAGCTTTACAGCGAGGCATAGTATATTATTCAGAGTGGAGTCTTGGTGTGGAGTCTTGGAGTGGAGTGGAGTGAATAATTGGAGTGACCTTGGAGTCACATTTTGGAATGACCTTTGAGTCAGATTTGGAGTGACTATTTTGGATAATTATCAATTTAATATTTTTGAATGACCCTCACAAGGTGCACAGTTCCTAACATACTCAGTACAGCTGCATTGTCCCATGAGGCATGTGCTAACCTTAATGTGAGGGACAGACCATCTAAAAACAACATAAATGAACTTGGATACCCATACATTAACCCCAGTATTAAAGCATTATGACCCTTTGGCCTGACATAAACTAGTCCCGAGTGACCAACTAATCTTAGGTCAGGACACTGACATCCAGTGCAGGGCTTCTAAAATCGCCGGTTTATCGGTTCCCAGACCGAAATCTGTTTCTCCGGACCATTTTTCTTTTCAAAATCTCTGTTTAAATCAGTCCCAGATATTTTATCTATTGGTCGTTAAAAAATCTACAATTGCCCTTCACACTCCTTCTAATATCCTAAAATATGCCTTGCGGCAATATTCTTTGATCCATAACACGATTGTTTGTCACTCGCTGTGTGAAAGTAGGTCATTTTGGTCAATTTGGACTAAACCATTACCGATAGTAGGGAGTTTTCCGGAAGAGTCTATAGCCAGGTAGCATGCCTTTGATGTGTGATCAGTGAAAGTATATCACGCGTTCTATCGGTTCACTGAAGCGAGTGTTACCGTCTGTAATTTCTTTGATATACCGTTAGTCGTAAGGTGTTAGCCTGTTTGCTTGTGTCGGTTTGTTTTTTTAAGTGGCCAAAGCTGGGACTGAAATTTGTTTGCGTCATTAAAAAAAATTAAAATACCAAGATGTGTTAATTGTTTGTTTGATTTTTTTGTTAATTGTTTGTTTGATTTTTTTTTACAATAACTTTCAAGTATAATATTAATGACATTAATTAAGGAAAGTGATCAAACCTGACACCGTTTTTTTTTTAAGTCAGACCGCAATTGTTTGCGTTAGTCGTAACATTTGGTATTAATTAAGCTAAATGATGAAAAACGATATAACTCAAATTTATGTAAAATCGTATATAATCCGCTAGTCCGCGCGTGTTAGTCTGCGTTTTATACCTACCCGGTTTATTAGACACTTCCGGTTCAATTCCTCAAATGATCAACAATTTTAATATTGACTGAAAATTATTCATTCAGTAAAGCGAAGACATGATGTCAGTCATTAAAATGTACAAATTGTGATAAAGTAAGTTATAAATAATACAAATACAATACAAACACACATTTTAAATAGTTCTCTATATCAATGACTAAACGGAAAAAATGCATGGTGCAGCTGACATGGTGGGTGGGGTACGGCGATTTTAATGATTTTTTCAAAATAAGTGCGATTCTTACGGCAGTGAAAAACCTGGACCGATTTGGATTTTAAAATTTTAGAAGCCCTGATCCAGTGGCAGGGGTATACTGGGTTCCAATATGTCCAATATGTCAGTCATACCATAGAGACTGAAAACAAAAAGCATTAAAGTTTATAGGAACTTAGAGCTCTCTCAGCCTAACATGGATTATTTTAGAACATGTAGTAACAGTGCCCAAGTTAAAATTGGATGTGCAGTTTTGGAATTAGTTGTTGAAATTGGGTAGCTTAATAGACACATGCATTTTAAAGAATTATTTAATAAATAAATAAGTGTATGTGCAAATGAAGTAACCCATGTAAATGTATTAGTTTCTAAAAAGTTATTAATTGTAAGAGAAATTAAGACTTCAAGTTTAGACTAAACAATTGACTCCAAAATATTCACTCCAAATTTGACTCCAAGGTCACTCCAAAATGTGACTCCAAGGTCACTCCAATTATTCATTCCATTCCATTCCAAGACTCCACACCAAGACTCCACTCTATATAATATACTATGCCCTTCAGCGAGCACTGACTGTTCTATTTTTAGTAACATGATACATTCTATTATACACATACGGTTAGCACGATTATAACTGAGTTATAACCTTTCAAACAGATGATAAAAAGTTGACTTTAGTAGTGAAATTTTGATAAAATAGGTATGTATGAACTAAATAAATAATAAATTGCCTTTATTCTGAACATTGTTTCTTATTTAGGGCATCAAATTAAAGGCATGCATGAGAGACTACTTCTTCTAGCGTAGTGTTGCATAGTGTTGCATAGTGTTGTGCTGTTAGGTTTGTCACATTCCTAGAATGCCATTGAAAACCCCCATTATACCTCTGACGGTGCTGACGGTGCGACGGTGCTTTCGCACCGCCCAAAATGATAAATACTTATAAATAGCAACTGCATACGACTGTTTATCTTTGAAGGGTGAACGAAATTTGAGTACTTGAGCTCAAGACTAAGAATGGTTGGTGAATTCCAGGCCTGACTGTGCTAATCTGAAGCTCTCTATTACTGTGTTAATCTGAAGAACTCTACTACTGTGTTAATCTGACCAAGCTAATCTGCTGTCCTCTACTACTTTGCTATCTGAAGTCTTCCACTAATGTGCTAATCTGAAGTCCTCCCCACCACTGTGCTAATCTAAAGTCCTCCACTACTGTGCTAATCTGAAGTCCTCCCCACCACTGTGCTAATCTAAAGTCCTCTACTACTGTGCTAATCTGAAGTCCTCCCCACCACTGTGCTAATCTGAAGTCCTCCACTACTGTGCTAATCTGAAGTCCTCCCCACCACTGTGCTAATCTGAAGTCCTCCACTACTGTGCTAATCTGAAGTCCTCCCCACCACTGTGCTAATCTGAAGTCCTCCACTACTGTGCTAATCTGAAGTTCTCCCCACCACTGTGCTAATCTGAAGTCCTCCACTACTGTGCTAATCTGAAGTACTCCACTACTGTGCTAATCTGAAGTCCCGCACTATTGGGTTAATATGAAGTCCAAAACTACTGTGCTAATATGAAGTCCTCCACTACTGTACTTTTATCTGAAATCCTCCACTACTGGCTTAATCTGAAGTCCTCCACTACTGGCTTAATCTGAAGTCCTCCACTACTGGGTCAATATGAAATTCTAAATTACTCTGCTAATATGAAGTCCTCCACTACTGTGCTAAGCTGAAGTCCTCCATGACTGTGTTCATATGAAGTCCTCCACTACTGTGCTTATCTGAATTCCTCCACGACTGTGTTCATATGAAGTGCTAAACTACTGTGCTAATTGAAGTACACCACTACTGTGTTAATCTGAAGCCCTTTCACGACTGTGCTAATATGAATACAGATCAACAAAACCTGGCCAGGGGTCCTTTGTTTGTAATATAGTTATACAGGGAAATCTCTTAAAATAATCTCCCCAGAAACTGCTGGAACAATGGCAATGCCATGTCAAATCGAACTAAACAAATTTGGTGAGAATCTGAAACCATTTACATAAGTTATCATGTTCACAAGAACGTGCTAACGGTTAATGATGGACGTCAATGTACAACGGCGCTTTCGCATAAACGGTCCGTCGAGCTAATATCCCGCTGCCAGGAAAATGGAGAAAAATGAGACAAAACACCTTCTGTCACTTAAACCTTAGCAATTACTTCCTCAAACTGCTGCATTGTCGCTCTAGTTTGCTGTAATGGCATCATCAAACCCTCCAGGAAGGGAGAAACCGGTATGGTAATTAGACAAACTTTTTTATTACTTGGTAAAAAGCCTTTCTCTCCATGCGTCCAGCTTTGATAGCAATTTTGCAGCAATATCGACCAATTCTCCAAAGTCAGTAATTGTTAGATCTTATGCGATCAAATTACACTTGCACAATCACCGCTTTTGTCAAAAGAATGTAATTAAATAAAATCATTAATTTCGAGTATTTTTTTGTAATTTATAGTCGCTGAGCATAATTGCAGAATTGTCCGTTTAAGACTCCAGAAACCAGTACATGTTTACGTCATCAATTCTTTCCTTTATTGTGTAAGAGGCCTTTGCAAGACAATTTCTGGCAGAAAGCTTTAATGTCCATAATAAAAATGTCTTACTGGAGGATCTAAATAAACATAAAAGATGAATTTTCAAACGTTCACCTAAATGATAAATGTCTTCTTGTTTAAACTGTGCTTGTACAATTAAAAGTTCAATGCTTCTTAATGAAAAACTGTAACATATCTACTATCTTCAGCTCTAAAGTTAATCAGTTATAATTACGTGAATGAAAGTGAGGAATTGAGCATGAATTTTTGCCATTTCTAGATCTGTAGCATCTCAATTGTTTAATGACTTTAAACCTGCTTGCATACAGTTAAAATAAAAGATAATACAATTTAGAACTGTCATTTTTCTCTGGTATTCTACTATACAGTCTAACATACAGTGGTCTTAAAACTGCTCAAAACTGAGGAACACTTTTACTGCTAGATCACAGCATGAAGACTATTATAATTGACCTGTTAATGTGGGTTTAGTAATTGATATCAATAAAACTGACCAGGCCTACCTATTACCACATGTGTTCTTGATGAAGCCTGTATAACAACTGTATACAAGGTCTGTGGTTATAACGACCTGTTTCAACTACAATGAAAACAAAGTATATTTTCTTTTACCAAAATAAAAAGATGAGATAATTGTTGAAAGAAAAAAGGTGAATATTAAAGCAAGAGTACACACTACCTTACTTTAATCATTATAAATTAGCCTAATTCTTCCATCTTTGACATTTGGTGGAAATATATTTTCTTGATTTTGTAAACAAATAACACTCAACCTTTCATTTTTGTATTCATGTAATATGTAGAAAACATAACTGATATATATAGCACAACTCACTGTTATACCTGTCGTTTTTTTTTGTTTAAGGGACACATTGATTGTTTATTTTTAAGCATTTCAATTAGCACCTCGATTTATTATACCTGTATCATGATGACTTAAAACTGCCTGCATTATAATAAAATATAAAATTGAGATTTTGATTGTCTTCGTTATTCTACTTTTTAAAAAGTAAATAAAATATAATTATATTATTGGCACAATATAATATATAGTTATTTGAACCATTCTAATAATGATTACAAAAATGCAAGTTATATAGAAAAACTAACGGAATTTAATAACCGGACTGATATGTAATCCATGTATTTGCCTATAGAATGAATGAATATTGTTTAACGACTCATCAACACAGTATTATAGGGTATTTAGAGGCGCCCTAGAGAGAGGGAAAGGATATATAGGAATCCAGGAACCTGCGCCCTACTCTTACTAATGAATGGTTCTTTAACGTGCTTGGTGGATAGATTCCGAAAAATGGATCTATTCCGAGCGGTCTGTCTTGTTTATGATCCCCCCTCCACACACACACACACACACACACACACACACACACACACACCCCACCCCACCATCCCCATCGGATGGACGATGCTAATACAACGTTTCTTGCCCACGGACACAATTACAAAACTCAGTTGCACCGGTGGGGTTTGAACCCAGTTCCTCTAGATTTCAAGTTCACGCCAGTCCTGTTTGCCTATATAGAAACTGTATAAACGTTTTGCTATACTGTACTGGTTGGTTACAATTTACTTGCAATTTCAGTTATGTTTATGAATCACTAGTACATAACATGTGATTTGAGATGGGAGTGGGTGCGCAACTTTAAAAAGAAAAAGAAGATTTTTTTAGGTGAGCTCGTGGGAAGTGCCGGCAGCGTCCCCGCCTGAATCCGCCCATGGTTAAAGACTTGACTTTGTATAGGATAGTGGCTTTGAAGAGAAATCTTCACCATTAAGAAATCGAAAGGGAGGGAGCGTAGCGACCGACCGCGGTTTCTTAGTGGTGAAGATTTCTCTTATAGACTCTGTCCGGCTTAGTGTTTACGATAGGTTTTATCGATAATCTCTATATAGGTCACACTCTAAACCATGAAGAGCGCTGGTAGTAAAATCTTCATGAATAAATGGTGCAAGTATTTGAATTTCTGAGCCATCTCGTTGGTTTAAAAAGTAGAGTAAACACTAAAGAGCTATACAACCCTACCTCGCATAGGTTCGCTCGATAGCGATGGCATGTCTGATGGAAAACTTCATCTCATTTGCATCTGATGTTGCTATCCCAATATAACCTAACAATAATGTCTTAACGGGATGTAAACCCCACGTTTCATTTCATTTCCCTTCAATTTTGACATGTTCCATTTGAGGGTCCAAAATTGGGACCACTACCACTTTTACATCATACATGACTGTAAATAATAAATTAATCGAGTTTCAACACAACACTGATGTATCTTCTTTTGTATATAATATAGTTACAACAGTGCTGTGTTGAACCCTCAATCAATGTTTCAACGAAGGAGTTTAAATACTTTTTACTGCATGTTACTACTGGTTTTGGTTCCTCATCTCATGTGAAATTATATGAAATTTAAAATGAAAATAAATAAAATGTGAAACCAAAATCATGAAGCCCCGTCATATGTAAACTCTAAATAAAACTACGTAAGCCTGGTACATTTTCAGTCTCAATATGCAACTCGCAGATGGTCAGCCAAAATCCCCAGAATATTTTATGGCTATCAATTGCTCCTGGTAAAGCTAGTTCTAATATCTAACCCATGCTGTGCTCACGCAGTGCACTGGTCAGCAAAAATGAGCAGCTTTTGGACCACTATATGTTAGACTGTATAGTTTTAAATACATTATTTGTGCAAAATAATCATCAATGGGCAAATAATCATCAATGGGCAACACGAAAAAACAATTTGCTTTGAACTATTCATATAAGTACTTAATAAGGCCATAATAAATTTATTGCTAGATTCTCATCCCCGCCCGCCCGTTTTTTTATGCCGCTCCGGTAATTTTTATTTCTTTAAAAAAAAAAATAATAATAAAAAAAAAAAAAAAAAAAAAAAAATAATAATAATAACAAGAGGTCAATGACCTTGAAGCTCTACTGATTGATTTTGATTTCAGGAAGTAGTCGCTACAGACTTGTTTTTTGAAAATCTATTTTTAACCGTGGCGGCCATCTTGAATTTCCGGCCGACTTGAAATTTTGCTAAGATCAATAAGACATTAAGAGCAACATTCCTGTGAAGTTTCATGAAAATCCGTCAGGTAGTTTCAAAGAAGTAGTCGCTACAAGTTTTCATTATATAACTCTATGTAAACAAAGCAGCCATGTTTAAGGTCAAATCAAAACGATTTTCGACAAGGACCAACATCATGTCATACTGATCATTTTAGAAAAAGTCCCATATCAATATCTCTTATTGTTTTGAAGAAGTAGTCGCTACAAACTTATTTATTTTAAATCTATTTTTAGCTGTGGCGGCCATCTTGAATTTCCAGCCGACCTGAAATTTTTCTAGGATCAACTAGACATCAAGAGCAACATTCCTGTGAAGTTTCATGAACATCCGTCAAGTAGTTTCAGAGGAGTAGTCGCTACAAGTTTTTACTATATAACTCTATGTAACCAAAGATGGCCACTGGCAGCCATGTTTAACGTCGAATCAAAATAATTTTCCACAAGGATCTACATCATGTCATGCTGATCATTTTAGAAAAAGTCCCATATCAATATCACTTATAGTTTTCAAGAAGTAGTCGCTACAAACTTATTTTTTAAAAATCTATTTTTAGCTGTGACGGCCATCTTGAATTTCCGGCCGACCTGAAATTTTGATAGGATCAATTAGACATCAAGAGCAACATTCCTGTAAAGTTTCATGACAATCTGCCAAGTAGTTTCAGAGGAGTAGTCGCTACAAGTTTTTACTATATAACTCTATGTAAACAAAGATGGCCGCTGGCAGCCATGTTTAACGTTGAATCAAAACGATTTTTGACTAGGATCAACATCATGTCATGCTGATCATTTTAGAAAAAGTCCCATATCAATATCACTTATAGTTTTCAAGAAGTAGTCGCTACAAACTTATTTTTTAAAAATCTATTTTTAGCTGTGACGGCCATCTTGAATTTCCGGCCGACCTGAATTTTTGCTAGGATCAATTAGACATCAAGAGCAACATTCCTGTAAAGTTTCATGACAATCCGCCAAGTAGTTTCAGAGAAGTAGTCGCTACAAGTTTTTACTATATAACTCTATGTAAACAAAGATGGCCGCTGGCAGCCATCTTTAACGTTGAATCAAAACGATTTTTGACTAGGATCAACATCATGTCATGCTGATCATTTTAGAAAAAGTCCCATATCAATATCACTTATAGTTTTCAAGAAGAAGTCGCTACAAACTTGTATTTTAAAACTCTATTTTTAGCTTTGGCGGCCATCTTAGATTTCACATCAACATGAATTTTTGCTAGGATCAACTAGACTTTATGGGCAACATTTCTGTAAAGTTTCATGAATATCCATCCAGTAGTTTCAGCTGTGAAGTCGCTACAAATAAAAGTTTACGGACAGACAGACGGACAGACGGACGGACGGCGGACGCCGCACCACGGCATAAGCTCTGCTGATCTCTGATCAGTAGAGCTTAAAATTGCTATGTATGAAACACTATTAAAAATGTGTTTTCAATCTTGGAAGTACTCAGTAGTATGTTTTACTATTTTTGCCTTGTGCCGAGGCCATTTTCCATTTGCCGTATAAAATAAAAAATTTCACCCCACATCCCTATTTTGAAATAAATTTGGATGAGAAACTAGCAATTAATTTATTATGGCCTACACTACTGTGGCTGATTAAGGATTTGAAAATATGGAAGTTACAAATATTCAATTTATGTAGAAAAACAAACGGGATGCAATGAGTTCTGAAATAATCAAGATTGCGGTCACGGTGTCCTTTAGAAAGCGAATTAAATTATACAGGTTCAGCTCCTGGAATCCATCCAATGTATTTCTCTTATATTAAAATTCCCCCACTGATTTTATCATTTTGCCCTATCAAGACTCATGCCATTTCGTTACCGTCTCTGTGACGTCAACTGAAACAATTTTTCCACATATCAGGCATTGAGTTTGTCGGCTGGTCCTGTGAGAACCTAAAATCTTAATTGGAAATCTCCAACATTGGAAATGTGATCACTGTCAGGGGTTCCTAACTAAGGTACTTGATTGCTTCCATTTAGCTTCACCATGTAAGAAGCTGTCTGAGATTTCCTTAGGGATTGCTTTAAAGAAAAGCATGTGACAAATGTGATTCTAGTATATTGCTGGAATACAAAAATTTCAATATTGTATGCCAGAGGTGCTCTGAGTGAGGTCCCCTCTTAAACTGAGAGGTAGGAGGGTTCTTTTTATTTGATGCATTAACATCGTAAATATCATGCATATTCATAGTCAACTTTCATTTGTCAGCCATCTCTGTAATGTTTTCATAACTGCCATGGTTAAATGGCTGTGTTTCATGTAGCCTGCAATAGTTACAATATTTGTTGAAATAAATAGTGACCCAGTCAAATGATAAACAACCATTGTATGTCGAATACACTGTATCTCTCGAGTATTAAATCGTAGTAGTCCCCCCGAAATTGGGAGCATTAAAATAGAGCATCCTCTGTGAATAGGTTCAAAAGCGTTCTTAAAAGCCAATGAAAACTTTAGCAACAAGAATACATAGAGGCTGTAAACAAAATTAAAGCGGCTGAAAACAAGATTAAAGCGGCTGAAAACAAGATTAAAGCGGCTGAAAACAAAATTAAATAAAGCGGCTGAAAACAAGATTAAAGTGGCTGAAAACAAGATTAAAGCGGCTGAAAACAAGACTAAATAAAGCGGCTGAAAACAAGATTAAAGCGGCTGAAAACTGGATTAAAGCAGCTGAAAACAAGATTAAAGCGGCTGTAAACTAGATTAAAGCGGCTGAAAACAAGATTTAACCGGCTGAAAACAAGATTTAAGCGCTGAAAACAATATTAAAGCGGCAGAAATCTGGATTAAAGCAGCTGAAAACAAGATTAAAATGGCTGTAAACAAGATTAAAGTGGCTGAAAAGTAGATTAAAGCGGCTGAAAACAAGATTAAAGCGACTGAAAACAAGATTAAAGCGGCTGAAAACAAGATTAAAGTGATTGCATACATACTGAATCACAAGGATGACAAGACAAGAATACTAATAGGAATTGGTTCAATATATATTCTATTGAAAGAGGTCAAATATCATCATAGTTGCAGAAAGTCTAATTTCTGGATTCATCTATGGACAATTTATAATGTATGCAATCGACTGAACAGAATCACATGCACTATTCATGAGAGAAACATGAATCTGTTGAGTCTGCAATCATTTTAATTACAGACCATATCCAAATAGGCGAGAAAGTGTTGGAAAATTCAGTATGGGCTAACCTACCAACAAACAGGGTAACATTATTAAACAAGAGGGCCATGATGGCCCTAAATCGCTCTCCTGAGGGCAGTCATGTTTTGAGCAATCTTTGTCATTTCACTCAAACATCAAATCAACATGACTGTAGTTTTTTAATAAAGATATAAGAAAAGATTCCCTCCGACTGGCAGCCATGTTTTTTTTTATTGAATCAACGTGCAATTTTTAATCACATAAAGTCACCCTTGAGCACTGTATGCTGAGGTGAGCTAAAACACAACAGGGTGTCAGTTTCAGCTTAGTTTATGAACTGTATGCAAAGTATTTTATATTATCAAATGATGAAATCCATTATGATGACAGAGATGGACGTCCTACAGCTGATAGCATTAACAAAACTTTGGTAAAGATGGTTATATAGAGAAACTGCCCGCCCACTGGCGACTATATGTTTTGATGAACCAACCCAGTTTGAACAAACTTTGTAGAAGATCACCTAAACATAATTTCTGTGAAATTATTTTGATAATTTCTGTGAAATTATTTTGAAATCCATCAAGCGGTTTCAGACAAGAAGACTTTTTAAGTTTTCCATATAAAAATATAGCAAAATTGGCCTTGGCTTGGTAGAGTGTCACCCAAACATCATTTCTGTGAAATTATATTCAAATCTATCAAGCGGTTTAAGATGAGAAGAATTTTCAAGTTTTACATATAGAAATATAGCAAATATAAGCCCGCCCCCTGGTGGCCATGTTGTTTTATGAATCAACCTGGCTTGAACAATCTTGGAAGAGGCCAACCCTAACATAATTTCTGGGAAATTATTTTGTAATGGGACAAGTGGTTTCAGACTAAGATTTTTTTAAACGCTTTCTGATATAGTTATATAGGGAAACTGCCCTGCACCTGGGGGCCATGATTTTTGACGAATCAACCCGGCTTGAACAAGCATGGTAAAGTATCACCCAAACATCATTTCTGTGATTTTTGAAATCCATCAAGCAGTTTCAGACGAAAAGATTTTTTTAACTTTACCATATAGATATATAGCAAAAATAAGCTCCGCCCTCTGACAGCCACGTTTATCGACGAATCAACCCGGCTTGAACAAACTTGGTATATGGTCACCCAAACATCATTTCTTTGAAATGATTTTGAAATCAGGCCAGTGGTTTTAGAGAAGAAGATTTTTAAAGTTTTCCAGCTAGTTTTCTTTCGGTTGCCATGGTAACAACAGTTCTATATGGATTTCCATAATTTGAATAACTTTAGAGAAGATCACCCAGGATTATTCCTGTGAAGTTTTGTCAAATTTGACCAATCTGTTTCAGAGGAGTAGTCATTTGAAGCAATTGTGGATGGACACACATAAGCACGGACGGTCTAATATTTGCAGTTTTTCTATTAACAAACAAATATATGATCATTATTGTATGAACAGTTTAATATAATAACATTATCTGGAGTTTAAAAGCCCATGTCTTCATTTATATTTGCAAAGAAAGTAGGTAAAGAATATATGATTCTGACAAAATTGCAAATAAAATGCAAACGCCATTCTTTTGAGTTTTTGGCGGTAAAATGACAGTCCAACTGAAGATTGTGCTTGCATCATTTAATGATTAAATGTAAGTGTTTTGTGATAATACTTAAATTACTTATTGTGTCAAAACATCTTCTATATTTAATAGTTGTATTTGAAAGATGAAATTTCTAAATGTAGTCTTTAGAAACAGTATTTTAAAATGAAACCCCTATTGTCATGTGTTTTCGCGGATTGACTTTCTTTTTTTGTTGCTGACAGAAAAATGGTATTCAGCACTGCAGATATTATTTCATTTCAGTATCATATGTAACATTTCAACAAGTATGACCAGGCATTCTGAAGGTTCAATTTATGAAATGTTCTTTAACTGTAATGTAGGTTAAATTAGTGGCCAAGGGAGTTCTGGAACTGTGCAGGAACTGTTCTGGATAGATTGTTCAAGAACGGTTCTTGAACTGTGCTTCATCTGTTCTTGAGCAGTTCTAGAACAGTGCATGAACGTTAAATGAGACAAAATGTCTAGAACTAATGTTCAAAAACAGTTCTAGAACTATCTTACTGGAACTGTTCAAGAACAGTTCCAGTACAGATCATTCTGGAACAGTTCTAGAACAGTTCCAGTACAGATAGTTCTAGAACTGTGTTTCATCTGTTCTTGAGCAGTTCTAGAACTGTGCATGAACGGTAAATGAGACAAAAATTGTAGAGGTTATGTTCAAGAACAGTTCTAAGAACAGTTCCAGTACAGATAGTTCTAGAACTGTTCTAGAACAGTTCCAGTACAGATCGTTCTGTAACAGTTCTAGAACAGTTCCAGTACAGATAGTTCAAGAACTGTTCTTGAACATAAGTTCTAGAACTTTTCTTGAACATAAGTTCTAGAAAATTTGTCTCATTTAACGTTCACGTACTGCTCTAGAACTGTACCAGAACAGATTAGGTACAGTTCAAGAACAGTTCTTGAACAATCTATCCAGAACAGTTCAAGAATTGTTCATGCACAGTTCTAGAAAATTTCGCAGGGGATATTGCCACCTAAAGTAAGTAACAATTGAACTTACTGTATGATCTACACTGGGAACCATATTGTAAAAGGTCTAGGATATCATGAAACCAAACCTGAATAAGCTTCCACCTATAGTCACGTTTCCTCTGTATTCGAAATTTGATTCTCTGATGGCTTGAGGCAAATACTGATATCTGGTTAATTGATGTAATTAAAGGATAATTGACACACTTAGAATGTTGTTCTACAGGTGATTGGAAGTTTAAATATGAACTCACACAGAAAAAGTACAATTTGTTGGTATGTTTGTTTAAATTATCGACTCAATATTTTTAAAGAGTACCGTAAACATCAGAAAGAAGTTATTCGATTGATTTTTGAGAGTATTGTTCAATATTTTGTATTATTTTTATATTACTGGAGAAATCAGTATTTTTGCCTGTTCCATGTAAGAAAGATTAAAATTTTTTGGGGCAAGAGTTTTACCATGGTAAAGAAATAGTGACAAAATCTAAATAAATAAAAAAAACTTATTTTATTTAAAAAGTATTATGTCTTAAATGTTAACCTCAAGTTAATGGTTGATTCAGAGCATCTAGTTTGTGAGAGAGAAAATAATTTTAAAAAATGCTGATGTTTCCTGACAGAAAAGCAAGATTCTACCTTTATTTTTCAAAAGGCGAGACAAAACCTTTTTCTGTTTTTATGCAATACTGAGATCCTACTACTTACAGGGTTGAAAAAAACACTTTCAATCAAACAAAAAAAAAAAGAGCTCTTAAAATAAATGCACTTGTGAAATAATGGAAATGCTTTCAGTCAACAGTACTAAGTATTGTCAGTTTTCTGTCAGCAAACCAAGTTTGTTATCCGACCAATGACAAAATGTCTCAATTAATGGAAATGTCTTAATTTGTACTGTAGTGTCACCTTTCGCTGGCAGCAAACACAAGTCAAAGATGTTACCCAACCAGTAAAAATAACAAGAGGCCCAACAGGGCCTGTGGATGCTCTACTGGCTAACATGGCTGTTATAACATCAATGAAGCGAGAGACTGCCATTTACGTTTTTTTGAAAGTTTTGGGCAAAATACAGCTTTTCAACTAAATCAAGGGCCATAACTAAAGAATCTGATAAAGTTTGGTAATGATCAGATGAAAAATAAGGGGTTTACCATATTAACAAGGCAAAATATAGCATTTTTAACTAAATCAAGAGCCATAACTCCTCTGTTACTGGTCCGACTTGTCCAACATAAGCTAAAAATTAATTTAAAAAATAAAAATAAATTAAAAAATAAATAAAAAATTTAAAAAAATAAAAATAATAATAATAATAATAATAATATAAACAAGAGGTCAATGACCTTGAAGCTCTACTGATTGATTTTGATTTCAGGAAGTAGTCGCTACAGACTTGTTTTTTGAAAATCTATTTTTAACCGTTGCGGCTATCTTGAATTTCCGGCCGACCTGAAATTTTGCTAAGATCAATAAGACATTAAGAGCAACATTCCTGTGAAGTTTCATGAAAATCCGTCAGGTAGTTTCAAAGAAGAAGTCGCTACAAGTTTTCATTATATAACTCTATGTAAACAAAGCAGCCATGTTTAAGGTCAAATCAAAACGATTTTCGACAAGGACCAACATCATGTCATACTGATCATTTTAGAAAAAGTCCCATATCAATATCTCTTATTGTTTTGAAGAAGTAGTCGCTACAAACTTATTTATTTTAAATCTATTTTTAGCTGTGGCGGCCATCTTGAATTTCCGGCCGACCTGAAATTTTTCTAGGATCAACTAGACATCAAGAGCAACATTCCTGTGAAGTTTCATGAACATCCGTCAAGTAGTTTCAGAGGAGTAGTCGCTACAAGTTTTTACTATATAACTCTATGTAACCAAAGATGGCCACTGGCAGCCATGTTTAACGTCGAATCAAAATAATTTTCCATAAGGATCTACATCATGTCATGCTGATCATTTTAGAAAAAGTCCCATATCAATATCACTTATAGTTTTCAAGAAGTAGTCGCTACAAACTTATTTTTTAAAAATCTATTTTTAGCTGTGACGGCCATCTTGAATTTCCGGCCGACCTGAAATTTTGATAGGATCAATTAGACATCAAGAGCAACATTCCTGTAAAGTTTCATGACAATCCGCCAAGTAGTTTCAGAGGAGTAGTCGCTACAAGTTTTTACTATATAACTCTATGTAAACAAAGATGGCCGCTGGCAGCCATGTTTAACGTTGAATCAAAACGATTTTTGACTAGGATCAACATCATGTAATGCTGATCATTTTAGAAAAAGTCCCATATCAATATCACTTATAGTTTTCAAGAAGTAGTCGCTACAAACTTATTTTTTAAAAATCTATTTTTAGCTGTGACGGCCATCTTGAATTTCCGGCCGACCTGAAATTTTTCTAGGATCAATCAGACATCAAGAGCAACATTCCTGTAAAGTTTCATGTCAATCCGCCAAGTAGTTTCAGAGAAGTAGTCGCTACAAGTTTTTACTATATAACTCTATGTAAACAAAGATGGCCGCTGGCAGCCATGTTTAACGTTGAATCAAAACGATTTTTGACTAGGATCAACATCATGTCATGCTGATCATTTTAGAAAAAGTCCCATATCAATATCACTTATAGTTTTCAAGAAGAAGTCGCTACAAACTTGTATTTTAAAACTCTATTTTTAGCTTTGGCGGCCATCTTGGATTTCACATCAACATGAATTTTTGCTAGGATCAACTAGACTTTATGGGTAATATTTCTGTAAAGTTTCATGAATATCCATCCAGTAGTTTCAGCTGTGAAGTCGCTACAAGTTTTTACTATATAACTCTATGTAAACAAAGATGGCCGCTGGCAGCCATGTTTAACGTTGAATCAAAACGATTTTTGACTAGGATCAACATCATGTCATGCTGATCATTTTAGAAAAAGTCCCATATCAATATCACTTATAGTTTTCAAGAAGAAGTCGCTACAAACTTGTATTTTAAAACTCTATTTTTAGCTTTGGCGGCCATCTTGGATTTCACATCAACATGAATTTTTGCTAGGATCAACTAGACTTTATGGGCAACATTTCTGTAAAGTTTCATGAATATCCATCCAGTAGTTTCAGCTGTGAAGTCGCTACAAGTTTTTACTATATAACTCTATGTAAACAAAGATGGCCGCTGGCAGCCATGTTTAACGTTGAATCAAAACGATTTTTGACTAGGATCAACATCATGTCATGCTGATCATTTTAGAAAAAGTCCCATATCAATATCACTTATAGTTTTCAAGAAGAAGTCGCTACAAACTTGTATTTTAAAACTCTATTTTTAGCTTTGGCGGCCATCTTGGATTTCACATCAACATGAATTTTTGCTAGGATCAACTAGACTTTATGGGGAACATTTCTGTAAAGTTTCATGAATATCCATCCAGTAGTTTCAGCTGTGAAGTCGCTACAAATAAAAGTTGACGGACAGACGGACAGACGGACAGACAGACGGACAGACAGACGGACAGACGGACAGACGGACGACGGACTCCGCACCACGGCATAAGCTCTGCTGATCTCTGATCAGTAGAGCTAAAAATGAAAGTCCGAAAATCTGGTAAAGTTTGGTAAAGATCAGATGCAAAATGAAGGCCCTATATCGTAAGACGAGGCAAATTATAGCATTTTTACCAAAATCAAGGGCAATAACTCCGCTGTTACTGGTCCGATCTGTCTGGTTTTCGAACTTGACCGAGCTTTTTTTGACATTAACAATCTGATAAAGTTTGGTAAAGATCGGATAAAAAAAAGAGGAGGCAAAATATAGCATTTTGAACTAAATCAAGGGCAATAACTCCGCTGTTAAAGGTCCGATCTAGCTGGTTTTCGAACTTGTCTGAGCTTTCATTGTTATTAACAATCTGTGCAAGTTTGGTAAAGATCAAATAATAAAAGAAGGTGGTAGAGTGTTCACAAGGCTTAATATGGCATTTTTAAACAGAACAAGGGCCATAACTCTGGTGAAATTATTTCGATCTTGCCGGTTTTCGAACTTGTTCGAGCTTTCATTGATATAAAGACACTGGCAAAGTTAAGTAAAGATCCGATTAATATTGAAGGCCCTAGAGTGTTCACAAGGCAGAAAAAAACAAGGGCCATAAATCCGGTGTTACTGATCCGATTTAGCTGGTTTTCAAACTTGTTCGAGCTTTCATTAATATTAACAATCTGTGCAAGTTTGGTAAAGACCAAATAATAAATGAAGGTGCTAGAGTGTTCACAAGGCAGAAAATGGCATTTTTCAGGGAAAAAAAGGGCCATAACTCTTGTGTTACTGACACAATTCAGCTGATTTTCGAACTTGTCCAAGCTATAATTAGTATTAACAATCTGTGCAAGTTTGGTAATGATCAAATAATAAATAAAGGTGCTAAAGCATTCACAAGGCAGAAACTAGCAATTTTCAGAAAAAACAAGGGCCATAACTCCGGTGATACTCATTCGTTTTGGCTGGTTTTCGAATCTGTCCGAGCTTTCATTGATATTAACAATCTGTGCAAGTTTGGTAAAGATCAAATAATAAATGAAGGTGCTAGAGTGTTCACAAGGCTTAATATGGCATTTTTCAGCAAAACAAGGGCCATAACTCCGATGAAATTATTCTGATCTGGCTGGTTTTTGAACTTGTCCGAGCTTTCATTGATATAAAGACACTGGCAATGTTTCGTAAAGATTTGATTAATAATGTAAGCCCTAGAGTGCTCACAAGGCAAAAGTTAACGGACAACGGACGGATGGACGACGGCCGGCCGGACGGCCGACGGACAACTCGCCATCCCATAAGCTCTACTGGTCGAACCATAAGCTCTGCTGTCTTTTTCTTTATTTATAATGATACACATTTCTGTCTCCAATTTGGAGTCAGTTTTAAAACAGTGTAATCCATTATCCCCGCAGAAGGAGAATTCTGAGGTCAGAGGTGTTCAGGTTCTTGTTATTTGTGATTATTTCTTCTCATTCTACACTATCATCCTCTTGGAGACAGCATGATGCATTGGGTGGCTGTGAACTTGTAGGGAGAAATATTATACTCACAATGCCACTCTGCCTGAAACTCTCCTAATGCCACCTAGTTAACAAAAAAATAATTCAGTAATACAGTGAAAGAATGTTTTATTTCAACATATCAATTATTCAGAGTGTTTTAAAATCTTAAAATCCTGGATAACCATCTTAAAATCTGCAATGCATGCTAATTAAATGGTGTAAAATAGTTGCACTCGTTATTTGGCATTGAGTATCTTTATTCTGCAGAAGATAATGTAAATCTGAAACACAAATTTATTTTAGGCTTTTTAAGGAGGTTTGGGAAAGGACGTAGTGATGAGATTTTTTTTTAATTCATATTTAAAGCTTCTTTGGTATAAATTAGATTCAAAATTATCAAACAAAGGCTAGGTCACCACGCTTTTTTCCCCACTAGATGTCATTGAAGAAGGCACACATTTCTAACTTCAAAATTTCACTAAAAAGAGGAAAAATATTGTCATTGAACATTTTCACAATTGTTTTCATAACATTACGTTTATTGATTAACAACAATTAATTTTTGATTGCATATATACATATCTTTCAAATCATACAAAAGCAATTGTAACCCTCGTTCGTCTTTTCACTTTAAAAAGCAAGTAAATATGGACCGTACCCCACCCACTTTTGTTTTAACCGAAAAATTAATTCAAGATAAAAAAATATGTTCTAATGATCAACTTTTTTTTAAACTTGTATATGTCAAGGTCCTATGAAATTTCTTTCAAATAAAAAAATATATAGGTCACCAGGCTTCTAATGATTTTTTTATTAAAATTCTTTAAATTACACCCATTTTGGAGTTATTTTGACATTTTCAATGTAAAATACTGTACACACAATATTGACATGGAGATCGAAAATAAAATTAGCTCAGTATCTACTTTTATATATGTATTCCACTACTGAAAAACAAAAATCTGATTTATTCTATAGCAAAAGGATAAATTCTACTCAGAGCTACCCATACCCCCTATTTTGTTGACAACAAAAAATGATCACAAATGACGGAAAAAATATGGAAAAAAAAAATTTGCTTCAAATTTCGTATGTTACCATCTTAAATCCTACATTATATCCATATCTACCAGAATGGAAAAAATGAAACAATTCTGTTGTCAAATAAAACCATGATTTAAAAAATGAAATGTTTAGATTTGAAGATGTCAAAACTTGCCCAGCCAACATCCTTAAACAAGAGCAGCCGATCTACTGGTATAAAGTGGGCAAACATCTATTGAAAATGTTAACAATTAATGAGTAAAGAAATACACAAACAAATATCACAAACTTATACAATAGAGGTCAACTCCCAAGGAAAATGGAAATGACATTTTGTGGTAAGTGAATAGGTGGTTTCAGAGGAGAATCTAATTACAGCATTTTGTCATAAGTGAATAGGTGGTTTCAGAGGAAAATCTAACTACAGCATTTTGTCATAAGCGAATAGGTGGTTTCAGAGGAGAATTTAACTACAGCATTTTAGCGAATAGGTGGTTTCAGAGGAGAATCTAACTACAGCCAAACCGGCTCCAGAGACCACCTCTTTTATTTAAAACATGTTATGTTTAATTGTAATCTCCTACATAATGTCAAGTTAATGGTTGATTTAGAGCACCTAGTTTGTGAGGAAAAAATGCAAACAATGTTAATGTTGATGTTACTAGCTGCTGCTGCTGGCAGAAAAGCAAGTTTCTCCTTTTATCTTCCGAAAGGCAAGACAAACACTTTTACTGTTTTAATGCAATACCGACATCCTACTACTTATGGGCGGAAAAACACCTTTCAATCAAACAAGAAAACTAAGTGCTCCTGAAATGAAGGCACTCACGAAATAATGGAAATGCTTTCAGTCACCAGTATGTGTGAGTTTTCTTTGACAGCAAATGTCTCAATTACTTGGAAATGGACATGCCTTAATTCATGCTGTAGTGTCACCTTTCTCTGGCAGCAAACACAACACAGTCAAAAATGTTACCCTACCAGTAAGAAATAATAAATCAAAGCTGCCTTTTTCTTTATTTATAATGATACACGTTTTTGTCTCCAATTCCTTAAGCAGTCAGTTTTAAAACAGGGTATAATCCATCATCCCTGGCAGAAGAAGAAATCTGAGGTCAGAGGTGTTCAGTAGAATGTTCCTGATACTTCTTGTTATTTGTGATTATTTCTTCCCGTTCTACACTAACATCCCATTCTACATTAACATCTCCTTGGAGACTTCCCATTCTACACTAAAATCCTCTTGGAGACAGCGTGATGCATTGGGCTGTAGGGAGAAATATTTATAATACGCACAATGCCACTCTGCCTGAAACTCTCCTAATGCCACCAAGTTAACAAAAACTAATTCAGTAATACAGTGAAAGAATGTTTTATTTCAACTTATGAATTATTCAGCGTTTTAAAATCTTAAAATCTTGGATAACCGTCTTAAAATCTG
Source organism: Cyrtodaria siliqua (assembly GCA_037043455.1). Lineage (NCBI taxonomy): Eukaryota > Metazoa > Mollusca > Bivalvia > Adapedonta > Hiatellidae > Cyrtodaria > Cyrtodaria siliqua. The sequence continues at coordinate 62,413 of JAWPHD010010695.1, forward strand.
CAATGCTAATTAAATGGTGTAAAATATTTGCACTCGTAATTTGGCTTTGAGTATCTTTATTCTGCAGAAGATAATGTAAGTTTGAAACACAAATTTATTTTAGGCTGTTTAAACAAGAGCAGTCGATCTACTGGTATAAAGTGGGCAAACATCTACAGTACGGCATCGGTGAAAATGTTAACAATTAATGAGTAACGAAATACACCAACAATCACAAACTTATATAATAGAGGTCAACTCCCAAGGAAAATTGTCATAAGTGAATAGGTGGTTTCAGAGGAGAATCTAACTACAGCATTTTGTCATAAGTGAATAGGTAGCTTCAGAGGAGAATCTAACTACAGCATTTTGTCATAAGTGAATAGGTGGTTTCTGAGGAGAATCCAACTACAACCAAACCGGCTCCAGAGACCACCTCTTTTATTTAAAACATGTTATGTTTAAAATTGTAATCTCCTACATAATTTCAAGTTAATGGTTGATTTAGAGCACCTAGTTTGTGAGGAAAAAATGCAAACAATGTTAATGTTGATGTTACTGCTGCCGCTGGCAGAAAAGCAAGTTTCTCCTTTTATCTTCCGAAAGGCAAGACAAAAACTTTTACTGTTTTTATGCAATACTGACATCCTACTACTTATGGGCGGAAAAACACCTTTCAATCAAACAAGAAAACTAAGTGCTCCTGAAACGAATGCACTCACGAAATAATGGAAATGCTTTCAGTCACCAGTAAGTGCGAGTTTTCTTTGACAGCAAATGTCTCAATTACTGGAAATGGACATGCTTTAATTCATGCTGTAGTGTCACCTTTCTCTGGCAGCAAACACAACACAGTCAAAAATGTTACCCAAGCAGTAAGAAATAATAAATCAAAGCTGCCTTTTTCTTTATTTATAATGATACACGTTTTTGTCTCCAATTCCTCAAGCAGTCAGTTTTAAAACAGAGTATAATCCATCATCCCTGGCAGAAGGAGAAATCTGAGGTCAGAGGTGTTCAGTAGAATGTTCCTGATACTTCTTGTTATTTGTGATTATTTCTTCCCGTTCTACACTAACATCCCATTCTACATTAACATCTCCTTGGAGACTTCCCATTCTACACTAAAATCCTCTTGGAGACAGGGTGATGCATTGGTCTGTAGGGAGAAATATTTATAATATGCACAATGCCACTCTGCCTGAAACTCTCCTAATGCCACCAAGTTAACAAAAACTAATTCAGTAATACAGTGAAAGAATGTTTTATTTCAACTTATGAATTACTCAGCGTTTTAAAATCTTAAAATCTTGGATAACCGTCTTAAAATCTGCAATGATAATTAAATGGTGTAAAATATATGCACTCGTAATTTTGCTTTGAGTATCTTTATTCTGCAGAAGATTATGTAAATTTGAAACACAAATTTATTTTAGGCTGTTTAAACAAGAGCAGTCGATCTACTGGTATAAAGTGGGCAAACATCTACAGTACGGCATCGGTGAAAATGTTAACAATTAATGAGTAACGAAATACACCAACAAATATCACAAACTTATATAATAGAGGTCAACTCCCAAGGAAAATTGTCATAAGCGAATAGGTGGTTTCAGAGGAGAATCTAACTGCAGCATTTTGTCATAAGTGAATAGGTAGCTTCAGAGGAGAATCTAACTACAGCATTTTGTCATAAGTGAATTGGTGGTTTCTGAGGAGAATCCAACTACAACCAAACCGGCTCCAGAGACCACCTCTTTTATTTAAAACATGTTATGTTTAAAATTGTAATCTCCTACATAATTTCAAGTTAATGGTTGATTTAGAGCACCTAGTTTGTGAGGGAAAAATGCAAACAATGTTAATGTTGATGTTACTGCTGCCACTGGCAGAAAAGCAAGTTTCTCCTTTAATCTTCCAAAAGGCAAGACAAAAACGTTTACTGATTATAATATCCAATACTGACATCCTACTACTTATAGGCGGAAAAACACCTTTCAACCAAACAAGAAAACTAAGTGCTCCTGAAATGAATGCACTCACGAAATAATGGAAATGCTTTCAGTCAACAGTATGTGTGAGTTTTCTTTGACAGCAAATGTCTCAATTAATGCAAATGGAAATGCTTTCGTACATGCTGTAGTGTCACCTTTCTCTGGCAGCAAACACAAGACAGTCAAAATTGTTACCCAAGCAGTAAGAAATAATAAACCAAAGCTGCCTTTTTCTTTATTGATAATGATACACGTTTTTGTCTTCAATTCCTCAAGCAGTCAGTTTTAAAACAGAGTATAATCCATCATCCCTGGCAGAAGGAGAAACCTGAGGTCAGAGGTGTTCAGTAGAATGTTCCTGATACTTCTTGTTATTTGTGATTATTTCTTCCCGTTCTACACTAACATCCTCTTGGAGACAGCATGATGTATTGGGTGGCTGTAGGAAGAAATATTATACCCACAATACAACTCTGCCTGAAACTCTCCTAAAGTCACCAAGTTAACATAAACAAATTCAGTAATACAATGAAAGAATGTTTTATTTCAACATATCAATTATTCAGATTGTCTTAAAATCTTAAAATCTTGGATAACCGTCTTAAAATCTGCAATGCTAATTAAATGGTGTAAATATTTGCACCCGTAATTTGACTTTTGAGTATCATTATTCTGCAGAAGATAATGTAAATTTGAAACACACAAATTTATTTGAGGCTGTTTTATCAAGAGAACCATGTGGATCAGCAGCCGATCTACTGGTATAAAGTGGGCAAACATCCATAGTACGCCATCGGTGAAAATGTTAACAATTAATGAGTAATGAAATACACCAACAAATATCACAAAGTGAATAGGTGGTTTCTGAGGAGAATGTAACTACAGCATTTGGTCATAAGTGAATAGGTGGTTTCTGAGGAGAATGTAACTACATCATTTGGTCATAAGTGAACAGGTGGTTTCTGAGGAGAATGTAACTACAGCATTTAGTCATAAGTGAATAGGTGGTTTCTGAGGAGAATGTAACTACATCATTTGGTCATAAGTGAAAAGGTGGTTTCAGAGGAGGATGTAACTAACAATTTATGAATTGCGAATCATACACCAACAAATCTCAAAAAATTAATAGAGGTCAACTTCCAAGGAACATGCAAATGGAAATTTTTGATAATGGAATAGGAGGTTCTGCGGAAAATTCGACTAAATGTCCTTTATTTCGGTCTATTTTTAGCAATGGATGAGCGGCAACGAACAACACAAAGTCATATAAACAGTTTCTGAGAAGTAGTTATTTTTTACAGATGCGCTTAAAAATGGTAGTTATTGTGGGTACACGACTCTCTTGTCTATGTATGTACTTACCACTTATTACATAAAACCTGGGAATGCTGTTCTACAGAACACTTTTGTCTTATTTCAGCAAGGATAATTTAACTATAAAATTTGAAGACAGGGTAAATTACGAAACAGACTTTTTTTTTAATTGTTAAAGTTTTATGAACTGGGGCATAAATGTGCATTGAATAATTGATAATGAATTGAATTGAATGTTGTTTAACGGCTCATCAACACAGTTTAGGTTATTTAGAGCCGCCCCAGAGAGAGGGAAAGGATACATAGGAATCCGGGAACCTGCCCTACTCTTATTATCGAATAGATTCCTATGGTTCTTTAACGTGCTCGGAGGATAGACCGATACACGGGACCGCCCGGTTTACGTCCCCATCCGACGGATGATTGATAATGAAGAATGGTATAAAGTTTTATGACTATAGGTCAATATTTTGCTAAGTTAATTAGGACTTAGGTTGAATTACAGGTTTTTTTATGAAAAGGGGAATAACTCTGCTGAAATAAAATTCAGAGTTATTGGACATGTCAATGACATTGAATAATTGATAAGGAAAACTGTATAAAGATTCATGACCATAGGTCAATATTTTGCCCAGTTTTGAGCTAGTTCATGTTTTAGGTTTATGGTTTAGGTTGAAGTTTTAAGAAAAGGGGCTAACTCTGCCAAAATAAAAGCCAGAGTTATTGGACATAAGTAACAACATTTCTCAGGTTAAGATGAAGATAAATTATGTGTGAAGTTTCATGAACATACCATTGGCGAAATTGAAATCATGTTTCATGATCAAACATGTTCAAACATGTGATCAAACATGTTGAAAAATGTTTGAAACATCCCAGATCATGTGCTCTGATCATATTGTGAAAACATGTTTGATGTCAAACATGATCAGTACTAATAATGACTTTTAAACTATAAACAAGAGGTCAATGACCTTGAAGCTCTACTGATAGATTTTGATAGCTAGGTCAGCATTCGCGTGAAGTTTCATAAAATCTGTCAAGTAGTTTCAGAGGAGTAGTCGCTACAAGTTGAAGTTTTTACTATATAACTCTAGGTAAACAAAGATGGCCACTGGCAGCCATGTTTAATGTCAAATCAAAATAATTTTCGAGAAGGATCAACATCTTGCCATGCGTATCATTTCAGAAAAAGTCCCATTTCAATATCACTTACAGTTTTCAAGAAGTAGTCGCTACAAACTTGTTTTTAACAAGAGGTCAATGACCTTGAAGCTCTACTGATTGATTTTGATTTCAGGAAATAGTCGCTACAGACTTGTTTTTTGAAAAATTATTTTTAGCCGTGGCGGCCATCTTGAATTTCCGGCCGACCTGAAATTTTGCTAGAATCAATTAGACATCAAGAGCAACATTCCTGTGAAGTTTCATGAAAATCCGTCAAGTAGTTTCAGAGGAGTAGTCGCTACAAGTTTTCATTATATAACTCTATGTAAACAAAGATGGCCACTGGCAGCCATGTTTAACGTCGACTCAAAATAATGTTTGACTCTGATAACCATCATGTCATGCTGATCATTTTACGAAAAGTCCCATATCAATATCACTTATAGTTTTCAAGAAGTAGTCGCTACAAACTTCTTTTTTAAAAATCTATTTTTAGCTGTGGCGGCCATCTTAAATTTCTGGCCTATCTGAAATTTTGCTAGGATTAATTAGACATTTAGAGCATCATTCCTGTAAAGTGTCATGAAAATCCGCCAAGTAGTTTCAAAGGAGTAGTCGCTACAAGTTTTTACTATATAACTCTATGTAAACAAAGATGGCCGCTGCAGCAATGTTTAACGTTGAATCAAAACAATTTTTGACAAGGACCAACATCATGTCATGCTGATCATTTTAGAAAAAGTCCCATATCAATATCACTTATAGTTTTCAAGAAGAAGTCGCTACAAACTTGTATTTTTAAAATTTATTTTTAGTCGTGGCAGCCATCTTGAATTTCCGGCCGACCTAAAATTTTGCTAGGATCAATTAGACATCAAAAGCAACATTCCTGTGAAGTTTTATGAAAATCCGTCAAGTAGTTTCAGAGGAGTAGTCGCTAAAAGTTTTCATTATATAATTCTATGTAAACAAAGATGGCCGCTGGCAGCCATGTTTAACGTTGAATCAAAACGATTTTTGACAAGGACCAACATCATGTCATGCTGATCATTTTAGAAAAAGTCCCATATCAATATCTCTTATAGTTTTCAAGAAGTAGTCGTTACAAACTTGTTTTTTTAAAAACTATTTTTAGATTTGGCGGCCATCTTGGATTTCACATCAACATGAATTTATTCTAGGATCAACTAGACTTCATGGGCAACATTTCTGTAAAGATTCATAAAAATCCATTCAGTAGTTTCAGAGGAGTTGTCGCTACAAAAAAAGTTTACGGACAGACAGACGGACGACGGACACCGCACCACTGCATAAGCTCTGTTGATCTCTGATCAGTAGAGCTAAAAATCTATGTTTAGCCGTGGTGGCCATCTTGAATTTCTGGCCGACCTGAAATTGTGCTAGGATCAACTAGACATCAAGAGCAACATTCCTGTGAAGTTTCATGAAAATCCGTCAAGTAGTTTCAGGGGCTGGCGTGGCGCAGTCGGTAGCGCGGTGGATTTGTAACCGGAGGCCCCGGGTTCAATCCTCCGTGGTGCCACTGAGTTCCGTAGGTGTGTTCTTGGGCAAGACACTTTACCTTAGCCTCGTCCGTCGGATGGGGACGTAAACCGGGCGGTCCCGTGTATCGGTCTATCTTCCGAGCACGTTAAAGAACCATAGGAATCTATTCGATAATAAGAGTAGGGCAGGTTCCCGGATTCCTATGTATCCTTCCTCTCTCTCTGGGGCGGCTCTAAATAACCTATTCTGTGTTGATGAGCCGTTAAACAACATTCAATTCAATTCAGAGGAGTAGTCACTACAAATTTTTACTATACAAACTCTATTTAAACAAAGATGGCCACTGGTGCCCAGGTTTAATTTTGATTCAAAATAATTTCCATCAAGGATCAACATCATGTCATCATGATCATTTTAGAAAAAGTTCCATATCAATATCACTTACAGTTTTCAAGAAGTAGTTGCTACAAACTTTTTGTTAAAAATCTGTTTTTAGCCATGGCGGCAATCTTGAATTTCCGGCCGACCTAAAAAATGTCTGGGATCAATTAGACATCAAGAGCAACATTCCTGTAAAGTTTCATAAAAAATTGTCAAGTACTAGTTTCAGAGGAGTAGTCGCTACAAGTTTTTACTATATAAATCTATGTAAACAAAGATGGTTGCTAGCGGCCATGTTTAAAGTCGTATCGAAATAATTTTTCGACAAGGATCAACATAATGTCATGCCGATCATTTTAGAAAAAGTCCCATATCAATATCACTTATAGTTTTCAAGAAGTAGTCGCTACAAACTTATTTTTTTTAAATCTATTTTTGAATTTCTGGCCGATCTGAAATTTTGCTAGGATCAATTAGACATCAAGAGCAACATTCCTGTAAAGTTTCATGAAAATCCGCCTAGTTGTTTCAGAGGAGTAGTCGCTACAAGATTTTACTATATAAATCTATGTAAACAAAGATGGCCGCTAGCGGTCATGTTTAAAGTCGCATCGAAATAAATTTCGACAAGGATCAACATCATGTCATGCTGATCATTTTAGAAAATGTCCCATATCAATATCACTTACAGTTTTCAAGAAGTAGTCGCCACAAATTTATTTATTTTAAATCTATTTTAAGCTGTGGCGGCCATTTTGAATTTCCGGTAAGCCTGAAATTTTTCTAGGATCAACTAGACATCAAGAGCAACATCCCTGTGAAGTTTCATGAACATCCGTCATGTAGTTTCAGAGGAGTAGTCGCTACAAGTTTTTACTATATAACTCTATGTAAACAGCCATGTTTAACGTCGAATCAAAACGATTTTTGACAAGGACCAACACCATGTCATGCTGATCATTTTAGAAAAAGTCCCATATCAATATCACTTATAGTTTTAAGAAGTAGTCGCTACAAACTTGTATCTTAAAACTCTATTTTTAGCTTTGGTGGCCATCTTGGATTTCACATCAACATGAATTTTTGCTAGGATCAACTAGACTTTATGGGCAACATTTCTGTAAAGTTTCATGAATATCCATCCAGTAGTTTCAGAGGAGTAGTGGCTACAAATAAAAGTTTACGGACAAACGGACGGACGGACGACGGACGCCGCACCACGGCATAAGCTCTGCTGATCTCTGATTATTCGAGCTAAAAATAATTAATTAACCCAAAACGATGCTTATTTTGCATTTTAGATTGATACTGTTGTCCAAAAATATAATTATTCTAAAAATTAAAACCTGAACATGTTTCACTACATATTATCATGATTGACTGTCAAACGTGTTTGAACATGTTCCTAATTAATCAATCTTAAACTGTGATAATTATAAATGACAATCTTGTTGTTGTTTTTTGTTGCTTTCAGCTCAACTGGCCAAAGGCCAACAAACAAGTCTGGTTTTAGATTGCCAGACCAGATAGTAGTTGGCTAACTCTATGTAAAGCTGTTTTGACCATTTTGGATTTCATCATGACTCAAGTTTTACTTAGGACCAAGTAAACATCAAGTGCCGTATTCCTGTATAGTTTCAGAAAGATTCACCAAGTAATTCCAGAGAAGTAGTGATCACAACTGTTTACTACTCCTGTGAACTGATGACCATGGTTGACCATGCTTAGCATAGATTAGCATGTTCAACCATGGTAACTAAGGACAAACTCTTTTCAGGTTACGACCAAGGTTAGGTTGCAGGTTGAACTGCATTGGACAAAGTGACCAGACTCGATTTTATTGAGTCTGTTCATGACAGGCAATGTAAAGTGCAACACCTCTCATGCCTCCTAGCACCGGGGTAAGCGATATTCTACTTTAAAGCCACAAAGATCGGGCTTGATGATCCAAAACGACCAGTAAGTAATAACACTACTGGTTTATAGTCAGGATACTTTTTACGGCCGCCACACAGCAGTAAACAAACGCTAGTGTGAATGTCAATAAATACTGAAAAGGGGATCCCTTTGAAGCAACAAACACAAACAAGAGATAAAAGTAGCAGACTCGGTTTCATTGAGTCTGTTCATGAGAGGTAATGTAAAGTGCAACACACCTCAAGCCTCCTAGCACCGGCTTAAGCGATATTCTACTTTAAAGCCACAAAGACTCGGTTTTAAACCAACAACAATTATAAGGATAAGTAGAAGCCAAACATGCGACACCACAAACATAAAAGGGTTGACAATAGGGGTACCGCCTTGGAAAGGTCAATGGCAACAAAGACCACTTGGGGTTTAAACCAGATTCAATGGTGCACTAAACGTCACTCTTAACCTATTTCATCCCTACTAAATCTGTGCGTGCGCCAGGAACTAATTATTCAGCATTTTTGATCATTTTGATACTCCGCTACAGGGAATCTTTTTTGTGAACAGTGCCGGACTATTTCATTGAATAAATCGCAAAACGTCACCATTTTCTTTTTTGTACAACCGTCGATTCAGACTGCCATTATCGATTTTACGCATACCTCTGTTACTGGCGTGAATGCCTTTATAAAAGTTCTGCGTCAGATTATGTCATGCTTACGTAGAATGTGTTGACACGCTGGTAAAAGCTGAAACAAGCGAGTTGTAGGGCATATCGCGGTACCTGACGTTACAATGCAGTGTGTTTAAGTAAAGAATGAAACAGTTGGACTGTCGTAGAACCCTGCAGATAAATAACAAGTAAGTTTAGTTGTAAATTGTAACTCGTTTTTCTGCATAATTTGTTTCATTATTTTTTATGCGAAGCACATACAATGATGCATGTTTCCATGCCATGGCATGGGTTGTTCACACAGTTCCATTTTCGAATATTGTGGTGGGTAAAGACATCCTGAAATAAACTTAAAACTGAATGAATTTATCAACCCTGACAATTCGCATGATTGCGAGGATCAACCTTCTCTTTTGTGTGTGCATGGGTGATTATAAACAGGACATCCCACGTGATAATTTAAATCAGACACGCACAAATTCGGGGTCCATTCGCTCTTTGTTTATCTCCCGACCCCAGCCACGACCAAGTTTGCTCCCGACATTCACTGTGGTATGGCTATGACAGGGAATACCTATGATGGATGATGGCCAGTGTCAAACCTCATAACTTGACCTGTGACCAATGGATAGCGTTCATTTCAAATAAACTTTATTTTTCAAGGAGATATACACACACACTGTAAATACACTAGACGGTAGTGGTCTAGCTCTCTTGCACTTTTTTATCATTATCAGTCTCCCAAGGCACGTTATTGTTGATACTTTAGCAAAGGGGACATAATGTAAACAATAATTGATTCGCCTTTTTTTTGCAAATTCTATGGCGTTTGTGGAATTTGCAATTCCGGTATCGCTATTCGTGTAATTTGTCATTCACTATCAACTGGCGTTAAATTCGCCATTTGTACAGTTTAAATGCTGGTAGTGAATGGCATGGTCTTTGCAACACGCTTTTTTGTATTTGCCATTCACTACCTGCATTTAAAACCGCATAAACGCCGAAAAAAAAAAGTGATTCAATTCTTTAAAATACATTCAAACCTTGTCTTGAAAAGTTGAACTGAGCGAGTCGACTGTATTAGCCTAACTTGTAGCTTATGTTGACAAACATTACACAACTACCATTATTTAATATTTACTGAATAGAAATAAGATTTTTTTGATGGAATTCAATAGCGGTAGAAAAAATTCCAATTCGTGGAATTGAACTCCAAGCACAAACTAAAATTACACTTGCGGGTAAGACGAATGCGTTCACACTTGAGCTATACGGGAAAGTTATGTGATGCAAGACAAAAACAGTTTTTACTGTAATCAAAACCTAGTTCGCTATTCTCATGTTTCCATGTAACACAATTCACTGAATACAAACCAGACAGTTATTTGCTTATGCTCAATATATACTTTACTTAGGACAGTGCCCCTTTATAAAGAACTTCAACATACACAAGTTAATTTACCAACTTTTAAAAAAAAAAAAATGGTCAACCATTTCAGTAAATTATTTGTATGTTCAATAGAGCCAATACAATAATACATCTGACTGCGACTGCCTTAAAGGGACACACAGCAATCTTCTCTTCTTTTTTTTTAAACTCACGGCATCCTGTTAGTTTTTCTATAACTTGCACTTGTTCAATCATTAATGTTAATTACATGAATATTATGAAGAAAAGTATTTGGATGTTCTTAACTGTTGATAGTATATCACTAATAAATACAGCAGAATGGTAGGATAAGAAGAAAGAGTGAAAACTCAAAAATTTAATTTAATTATATGCAAGCAGGTTTAATGTCAAAATGATACTGGATAAATAAATCCAGACCCTATAATTTCAATGCTTGAAAAACACTGCAAGATTGCCGTGTTTCCCTTTAAAAAAGAACACTGGTGGCTCCTTGTTTTATTGGGGATTAAAAAAAATCTGAATTATCCAGATTTAATGAAATCTGGGTTTAACTTTGAAAAAATAAATAAAGTAAAAAGCCGACCCACAGGTGTCCGATGAATGGATGGTAGATCCCACCTAATTAGTGCATTTTCTTTATTTTTCAGACAAGTTGCTGCCATTTTCACAAATTGCATGGTTACGGTATACAACTAATGGAGCCAAGTGATGAAAAATAATTTCAGTGGATTATCTTGAACTACATCTACATGAAGAATGACATTGTCCTTATTACCCCAAAAAAAAATCCCTGGATCATCGGTTTTCCTCCTGCATAAATACCACTTTCATCCGTGCCATTGAGAGTGATGCGAAAGAAAGTAGAGCTGCTTGTTTCATACTCAATAAAAAACAACATCCATTGAGAAGTTGAAGAAATACATGTTTTTTTACATGTAACCATTACCATACATAACCAAGCATACATGTCGATGATGAGCTATGATGTTTAAAAAAAGAAGTTCCCAACTGAAAGAGGGAAAAAGAGGAGCGTATGTGGGACAAGTATTGAGTATGAAAAGGTTTAAATGCATTAAGCTGACCTTGGTGTACATAAATAGTATAAAAAATACTTATAAAATGAATGTTTTACTGTATTTTTCCCCATTAATTTTGTATGAAAAATCACGCTAAAATTTCCAATTGTGACGTTATGTGTTAAGTTCCCAAGAAATAGAAAGAAAATATTGTCTGGCGTCCGACACACTTTAAAGTGACACACGGCAATCTTGATTGTTTTAAATCCAGTTAGTTAATTCTTCTACATCAGTTGCATTTGTTCAATCCTTAATATCAGTATTTTTTGCCTTATATAAGTGGTACCGAAAAACGGTACCATTCCCAAATTGTTTTGTGTGATAGTGAATTATTCCCAATCATGGTAGCGGGTAGGCTAGATGTTGTGTTTTTAAATCACAATGATGATACCTGTAATTGATTTGGGCCAGAGGCCTGGGTAATACAGTGGATAAGGTGATGGCATGTCTGATGGGAATATTTATCTCCATCTCCTCTCCACCTGAGGTTGTTGTTCCAATCAATAAACCCATATTGTTCCAGTCTATAATCCATAGACTGTCAGTCAAATGCAACCACGTAACCACATTTGTGTGTGTGTGGGGAGGGCGCAGTCGGAGGGATAATAGCCTATGGTGATTTTTTTTAAAGGGCTCCCCGACCAAAAACAAACAAACACATATAAGCACACGCATCCTTGAGAATTGAGATGACACAAATTGTCCACGTTCATCTTTTCACCCTGCGAAACTTTTAAAAACCCATGTGACGTCACATTTCTTGTAACTTGTGGTGTTGGAATGTGGACTTTGGGAAATCACGGTATTATACGGTGATTGTTGCAATGTTTTTAATAAAATTAGAATTTAAAAGACCTATCATGTTACCGATTTATTTATAAACTTTGAGCTGCTGATTGACGTTTTGTTCATTACCGTTTATAAGCTAATTTCAGAATTTATCACGCAGTGAGCTGACCTCTGTTTACTCATATCCCGTGTAACAGCACTACACAAAACAACGTTCGAAACGCTTGCGTAAACTAGTGACCAAATGTTTTTTTGGGTAGCAAAAAGTACTTTTTTCAAATTTTCTTGAAAATTTAAATATTGCTAGAGGAAGGATTAAACTCATTGTTCATGTTTTTGTCTTTTTTCTTGACGTTATTGCTTTCGTCTTTTTTCTCGCTATAAGAACAAATGGTAATTATCAATTTGATTAAAAGCTCAAATTTCACTTAAATTTTCGAAACAGTCGGCGATTTGTAAATGCCTAGAAATTGTGTTTTTAATAAAACAGAATAGACAAAACACGTAAAAACTTAAACTCCACTGTGTAACAAATGAATACATGTATTTGTTTATGTCATCTTTGTACATTGTCAGCTGAATACAATTTACATCACTGGTGTCATTTTGACTGCCATCCTGAAATCTGCTCAAAACACAGTTTGTTTACATTTTTTGCACGTGACGTTTTTAAGTAAATGCTTTAAGTCACAATCGCCAACATTTTGGTGAGGAAGTGTTTGCATTGTTAACCGGGCTTGCTGATATAGACCGACTCGCCGTTCAGTTAGGTGCTCCGTGTGAAAGAATGATGTCTCTCCTTGGCTATGAATACGCATCATTCTTAGAGTATAATGTAGCAAGTATTAGCAAAGCGTGGTCTCTGTTTATCATTCATTAACAGGAGCGCAAGCGTCCATGATATGAATCGCAACTATTTATGTTATAATATAATGTAGTTCCTGTTCAAATACACCAAATACGTGAATATTAGATAGAATCTAGTTAACATTTATGCTTTGTGTTGGTTTCATTATTGTGGCAATACGTATATGCTGCTTTCAGGAACATTGTACATATCCTTTATTTACTAATTTTTTTGCTTGTCATTTATTTATTTGTTTCTATGTTTTATTGCATATTCATTTACTCTGTACTGTAATTATATGTAATGTCTGTATGACTCTCCGCATGCGGAGGATATAAAGAAATAAACAGCATTATTAGGCAATATAAAACACAAAGTATATATGATTATAAACAAGAAATCCGCGGATTCACCTGTCTCGCCTAATGGGGGCGGGACTTACAAATAAAAGATAAATGTTGGGTAAATGAAAGTTTGTAAACATTTTAATAAACTAAAACCAATGGAGTTTACAGTTTGCTGAGATGACATTTAAGTGCATATTCTATACAAAAACAACAATCGAAACAAAAAAATTCATCAGCTCCAAAAAGCAGGTAAAGGTCAGATGAAATCCATGCATTCAAAAAGATGCACTACCCAAGACACAACTATGTCAATATAGAATGTTTTGTCTCCCAAAGATTAAGCTATAAACTAGGTTAAAAGTATCTAGTGCATATTTATAGTTCATAAGAAAGTGATGTAAATATAACAATTAAAGTTATCTGCCCTTTGCTTGGAGGGTGAAGGTCACATCCACGTTTGCTTTTTGGCACGTTGCAATGTACCACTCAAGATACATCTATAAGCAAAGTTTGAAAGGTCTAGTCTATATGGATTTTGAAAAAGTGACCTAAATGCAAAAGTTGAAGGTAAAAATTATAAGGTTATCTGCCCTTTGCTTGGAGGGTCAAGGTCACATCCACATTTGCCTTTATCACATTGTGATGTACCATCCAAGATACAACTATAAGCAAAGTTTGAAAGGTCTAGTGCATACAGTTTGTGAGAAATTGACCTAAACGCAAAAGTTCAATATTGACACCTTCGCCTTTGCCACCACCAGAAAAGCAACACCTATGTCTCTTTTTTTCTTTGAAAAGGCTAGACAAAAAACACAAAAGCATAGAAAGCCACAAAGCAAATATTCAATGACTGCCAGTGAGTACAATTTAGAGCAAGAAGAAAATAAACCGTTCAGGGCATGACAAGAAAAGAACGAAGACACACAATAAATTAGGGCAGGAGTAAGAGAATCAAGATTAACTTTCAATAGGACCATGTGACCTCCCCACTATAACAATATAAAAGATTATTTTATTCTTTTTCTAAAAGCGTACACCATGACTTATAAATGAAACAATCAATTTATCAATGGATTTTCTTTTATCAACAGAACTCAAATAAATATACACCTGTTTACTGGTATATAGAAGGCTTCTATAAGTTGATTTGATGAATGCTTCTCCGGTTGTAGAAACACAAACAGTTATTGATTGGCCAACGCAAATGTTTATTGATTCCGAGGAAGTTGTTGGACAGATACTGTCATAGATTGTGGCAGACACTTGCAGATAAATAAATGTTTGCCAACCCAATATCTAGGAAAACAATTCTGATAACTTTTATTGAACCTTCCCAATACTGACTACATTTCCCCAAAGACTTTTACGTAAAAGTGTGCAGCCATCTAGATATTCCCATGCTGAAGCTAGAATGTTGCGATTAATACAATAACGAGAGCATGTTCCTAACCAACAAGCTTTTCTATCTATCAGTAACTGATAGCTACTTATAACATGTGCATATATTCTCTTCCATCCCTGATGCTAAAATGTTAGGAATTGCAACTTTCAAAGAGCTATGATACAGATCTCTGGGATCAAAACGGCAGGGATTTTCTATTAATTAATTTAGGAAGATTTTTTAGCTGTATTTAAATTAATTTCAATTGTGCTCAATTGCAAGAATCAAGATCCTACCAGACAGTAATATCAAAATCTGTAAGAAAATCTGTGTATTTTTGTTTCATCATTTTGCTACCAAAATACGCCAAAACGCACAATTTGGTGTCATTATTTTAAAAACAAATCGGGGGAGCATGCCCCAGGATCCCACTAGCAGGGTCAAACCCAATCCTGCGTAATAGGAATAAGCCTCCAGGTACGCGCCTGAAGATATATGGCTCATCTTAATGATGCTTGCGTGCATTCAATGAAATAAAACAAATCTGATCTGTTTGAAGCTGCAGGGCATTTTCCTTTTACTACTAATAAAGGAAGACAATTTATGACTGGCCTATGTAATAAACCAGAGCATGGTTTATTGAGAACTTGGTAATTTAGTCATAACGAAGGCACAACCCGAGACTTATATGTACCAGAAACCATAGTATGTGTCTTGTATCATAAGCTTCGTCCAAGTAATTTTTCAACGAAAGGCTGAGCTTTCAATACATGCGCTCTTTTCCTTTTTTTGGTCTTAAGTACTTGGTTGATTGCTTCGTCTCCAGAAATGCTGAAATAAGTAGCTTTAAGCTCTGCCTTTGAAGTCAATCTCAGTGTTTTGTTCTTTCTGATACTTTGTTTTAAACCAAACATCAAAGGAAAATGTGCCATCCTGTAAGATATACGTGCTTAAATTATACTTCATCCCCTCAGAGACGCTGAAACGCTTTCACATTTGTTTCTCCATTCACCAATTACTGAATTTTGGATCATGTCTCTATGCGGCTTCATTGTTAGGAACACAAATTAGTCAACTCAGATGTACAGTCTTGGCAACGTGTTCTTACAATTACAAGTTGAACCAGTCCATATTTAGGTATTACATTGTTTACCACACTATTTTCCTTTCTTTCTAAGGTTTATCATCATAAGTCCCTCTACCATATGAGCCCCACACTCTTTCTTTACCACACTCTTTATAGCCTCAGCATGAACCAGTCCATATTTAGGAATTATCTTGTTTACCACACTCTTTCTTTACCACACTCTTTATAGCCTCAGCATGAACCAGTCCATATTTAGGAATTATCTTGTTTACCACACTCTTTCTTTACCACAGTCTTAATAGCCTCAGCATGAACCAGTCCATATTTAGGAATTATCTTGTTTACCACACTCTTTCTTTACCTCTCTTTATAGCCTCAGCATGGACCAGTCCATATTTAGGAATTACCTTGTTTACCACACTCTTTCTTTACCACACTCTTTATAGCCTCAGCATGAACCAGTCCATATTTAGGAATTACCTTGTTTACCACACTCTTTCTTAACCACACTCTTTATAACCTCAGCATGAACCAGTCCATATTTATGTTCAATCTCTGCCCCTTGCATCCACAAATGCCTCTGTCAATGTCTCAGCAAATTACAAGAATCTTGTAAAATGATGAAAAAGGAAAATCGCTTGGTGGGTGGCACTCACTTTTTCTGATTCATCTTTATATGAAAGGTTTAATTTTAAAAACAAAGATCTGTACTGGGATAATTTAGTGACTAAACAGTTAATTTGTCTCAGAATTATTAATAGAATAAAGTTAATAGTTTGCCGACAAAACATTAAAAAGAGGTCAATGACCTTGAAGCTCTACTGATAGATTTTGATAGCCAGATCAGCCATGGGAACCTGTAAAGTGTTATGGAAATAAGTACAACACTTTCAGAGAAGTAGTCGCCACAAGTCTTTCCTATATCACTCTATGTAAACAAAGATGGCCACTGGCTGCCATGTTTGACATAGAATCAAAACGAATTTTGTTTAGGACCAACTACATGTCATGTCAGTAATTTTAGTAAAGGTTCCCAGTCAATACCACTTATGACAAGTAGTTGCCATCATTAAAGACTTCATAAGTGCGCTGTTAATCCGATTCTAACAATTTTAGACATATATAATGTAAACAAGAGGCCCAAGAGGGCCTGTGGACGCTCTACTGGCTCAAGACAAAGTTTATGTATAAGGGGCCATAAGTCTTTCAAAAATCATTCAACCCGAACATGGCAATGCCCAATGACAGGTGCAACTAGGCTTAGTACTGATCATTCTCGCCAAGATTCGATGAAATCTGGCAAAGAGTTCGGAAGAGACTAATCTGGACAAAGTTTGTGTATTAAAACATTTAAAGGGTCACAACTCTGCCAAAATTCATTCAATCGAAATATGGCAATGATATGCACAACTAGGCTTGATACTGATCATCCTTGTCAAGTTTCGTCTATATCCAGCCAAGCGTTCAGGAGAAGTAGCCTGGAAAAAAATTGTGGTATCAAAATCCTTTAAAGGGCCATAACTTTGCCAAATATCTGGCGAGGGGTTCAGGAGAAGTATATCAAGACAAAGTATGTTTATTAAAACCTTTAAAGGGCCATAATTCTGCCAAAAAAATCATTTAACCGGAATACGCCAATGCTTTGTACAACTAGACATGGAATTGATCATCCCTAAAAAGCTTGTTTAAATCCGGCCAGAGGTTCAGGACAACTAGTCAGAACATGTCTGTGTATTAAAACCTTTAAAGGGCCCTAACTCCGCCAAAAACCATTCAACCGGAACACGGCGATGATGTGCAAAACTATAGATATAGAATCGATCATCCCTAAAAAGTTTCGTTTAATCCGGCCAGGGGTTCAGTAGAACTAGTCAAAACAAAGTTTGTGTATTAAAACCTTTAAAGGGCTATGACTCTGTCAAAATCATTCAACTAAAACACGGTGACTATGTACAACTAGGCTTGGTACTGATCACCCCTGCGAAGTTTCAATGAAATCTGGCCAAATGAAGGCCCTTTCGTCTAAATGAGGCCAAGATATAGCATATTTCAGAAAATCAAGGGCCATGACTCCGATGTAAATGGTCCAATCTGGATGGTTTTCGAACTAGTACAGGCTTTCATTGATATTAACAATCTGGTAAAGTTTCTTAAAGATCGGATGAAAGATGAAGGCCCTATCGTCTTAGCAAGGCAAAATATAGGATTTTTAACTAAATCAAGGGCCATAACTCCACTGTTACTGGTCCGATCTGGCTGGTTTTTGAAATAGTCTGAGCTGTCATTGATATAAACAATCAGGTAAAGTTTTGTAAAGTTCAGATGAAAGATGAAGGCCCTATCAAATTAACGAGGCAAAAATATAGCATTTTTAACTAAATCAAGGGCCAAAACTCCTCTATTACTGGTCCGATCTGGCTGTCTTTCGAACTTGTCCGAGCTTTTATTTGTATAAACAATCTGGTAAAGTTTGGTAAAGATCAAATGAAAGATAAAGGCCCTATCGCCTTAACGAGTCAAAATATAGCATTTTTAACTAAATGAAGGGCCATAACTCCACTGTTAATGGTCCGATCTTAGCTGGTCGTCGCAGTTGTCCGAGCTTTCATTTATTTAAACAATCTGGAAAGTTTGGTTAAGATGGATGAAGAAGAGGCCCCTCATTGTCTTAATGAGGCAAAATATAGCATTTTTAATTAAATCAAGGGCAAAAACTCCGCTGCTTAAAGGTCCGATCAAGCTGGTCTCCGAAATTGTCCGAGCTTTCATTGATATTAACAATCTGTGCAAGTTAGATAAAGATCAAATAATAAATGAAGGTGCTAGAGTGTGCACAAGGCTTAATAATGCATTTTTCAGCAAAACAAGGCCATAACTCTAGTGAAATTATTTCGATCTTGCCGGTTTCGAACTTGTCCGAGCTTTCATTGATATAAAGACACTGGCATATAGTTAAGTAAAGGTCCGATTAATATTGCAGTGCCCTATAGTGTTCACAAGGCAGAAATAGTATTTTCCAGAAAAAAACAAGGGCCATAACTCCGTGTTACTGATCCGATTTAACTGGTTTTCGAACTTATATGAGCTTTCATTGATATTAACAATCTATGCAAGTTTGGTAAAGATCAAATAATAAATGAAAGTGCTAGAGTGTTCACATGGCAGAATATGGCATTTTCAGAAAAAACAAGGGCCTAACTCTGGTGTACCTGACCCAATTTAGCAGATTTCGAACTTGTCCAAGCTGTCATTGGTTTTAACAATCTGTGCAAGTTTGGTAAACGATCAAATAATAAATAAAGGTGTTAGAGCGTCACAAGGCAAGAAAATAGCAATTTTCAGAAAAAAACAAGGGCCAAACTCCCGTGTTACGATCCGAATTGGCTGGTTTTCGACTTGTCCGAGCTTTCATTGATATTAACAATCTGTGCAAGTTTGTGTAAAGACAAATAATAAATGAGGTGCTAGAGTGTTCACAAGGCTAATATGAGCATTTTCAGCAAAACAAGGGCCATAACCTCTCGGTGAAATTTATCGGATCCGGTGGTTTTCGAACTTGTTCGAGCTTTCATTGAATAAAGGACACTGGCAAAGTTTCGTAAATATTCGATTACTAATAAAGGCCCATAGAGTGTTCACAAGGCAAAAGATAAACAGACTGACAACGGACGGACGACGGACGACTCGCCATCCCATAAGCTCTGCTGGCCCTTCGGCCAGTAGAGCTAAAATTAATATACTAACCATAATGCATAAAAATGTGTCAATAGTGGTGGGTAATTTTACTCAAAAATGAACATCCAAAATGTGATGCCACAGCTACAATTTTACACCTATTATTGTTCGAATTAAACTGTATAAGCTACCCATTTCAGATTGCTATCATTGGAAAATGAAACCTACAGACATTGCCTTAATTTCCTAAACATAAGATAGAATTTGCCACTTGAGTTGGTAAGCAATATCCATAATTTATGATGCCAATTATCCAGCATCTCCCCTATCAGGGAGATTGGACTTCCAAATCGGGAGATCTAAGGTCCAAATCAGGGAGATTATCCAAAACGCCATGAAACCGTCAATAAATGAATAGAACGTTGATAACGTAACTTTATTTCTAATTTTGTATTCGACTATCATAATATATATAAAAAGATGAAAACAA
Organism: Cyrtodaria siliqua; assembly: GCA_037043455.1. Lineage (NCBI taxonomy): Eukaryota > Metazoa > Mollusca > Bivalvia > Adapedonta > Hiatellidae > Cyrtodaria > Cyrtodaria siliqua. The sequence continues at coordinate 82,438 of JAWPHD010010695.1, forward strand.
ATAACAGTATATGCATTAACCATAATAAATTAATTGCTACATTATCATCCCCGCCCACCCCCATTTTTATGCCGCCCCGCAATTTTTATTTCTTCCAAATTAATAATTTTTCGCTTTTACACCGATTTTCCAATCCAAACTGCTTTCCGCGTTTTGAGAGACGCGTTTTAACCCTGTCCTCTGAAACCCGGAAACGTAATACGGTTTTCGAGGCAAATTCGGCAGTCTACTGGAGATGTGGGTGGTGGCATGTATGGCAATATCGAAAATGTTGGGTCCTGGCTCAAGGTCTTATAGTATCGAATAGATATAAAGTAGAGATTGGGCATTTACTCAAATCTACATAATCTCATCTGACACAAGGTAAACTGCAAAATCTAGTCCCATATTTAGGAATATCTTGTTACCACACTCTTCCTTACTAATTTAGTATGAACCGGTCCCATATCTAGAATTATCTTGTATACCACACTCGATCCTTTACTATTTAGCATGAACAGTCCATATTTAGGAATTATCTTGTAACCCACACCTCATCCTTTACTGTTTAGTACGAACCAGTTCATATTTAGGAATTATCTTGAATACCACACTCATCCTTTACTAATTAGTATGAACCAGTCATATTTAGGATATCTAGTATACGGCCTCAGGTGATCTAAAAAAGCTTCAAGCAATTTGTTTTACAATATTACATGACAGCAAAAAGATGCCAAGGTGTGCTGAGATCAACAATCTGTCTTGCAGTACTGATGGCATTATAGATTTAGACAAGACAAGAATTGTTGATCCACACACCTGGCTCTTTTTGCTGTCAGTAATATGTAAAACAAATAGCTTGAAGCTTTTTAGATCACCTCTGAGCCGATACAGATAATGCCGTAAATATGAACTGGTTCATACTAAAATGTAAAGGATGAGTGTGGTATACAAGATAATTCCGTAAATATGAACTGGTTCATACTAAACAGTAAAGGATGAGTGTGGTACTACAAGATAATTCCTAATATGGACTGGTTCATGCTAAATAGTAAAGGATCAGTGTGTTATACAAGATAATTTCCTAGATATGACTGGTTCATACAAAAGTAAAGGAAGAGTGTGTGTAAACAAGATAATTCCTAATATGGACTAGATTTTGCAGTTTTACCTCTGTGTACAGATGAGATTATGTGAGATTTGAGTAAATGCCCAATCTCATACTTAAATCTACATTCATACTAAATAGACCTTGAGCCAGGACCCAACATTTTCGATATAGCCATACATGCCAACCACCCCATTCTCCAGTAGACTGCCGCAATTTGCCTCAAAACCCGGTTTATATACGTTTCCGGGTTTCACGAGGACAGGTTTATAACAGCGTCTCTCAAACCGCGGAAAGCTGAGTTTGGATTGGAAAATCGGTGTAAAAGCGAAAAAAATAATAATTGGAAGAAATAAAAAATTGCCGGGGCGGCATAAAAAATGGGGTGGCGGGGGATGATAATGTAGCAATTAATTTAATATGGTCTAATGCATATACTGTTATTTGTTTTCATCTATTTTTATATATATAGATAGTCGAATACAAAATTAGAAATAAAGTTACAGTTAATCACGTTTCTAATCAATATATTGACGGTTACATGGCGTTTTGTTAAAATCACCCTGATTTGGACCTTAGATCTCCCCGATTTGGACAGTCCAATCTCCCTGATAAGCTGCTGGAAAATTTTGGCCATCATAAATTATGTATATGCTACCAACTCAAGTGGCAAATTCTATCATTATTTTTAGGAAATTAAGGGCAATGTCTGTAGGTATCATTTTCAATGATAGCAATCTGAAATGGGTAGCTATACAGTTTAATTCGAACAATAATAGGTGTAAAATTGTTAGCTTTGGCATCACATTTTGGATGTTCATTTTTGAGTAAAATTACCCCACCCACTATTGACACATTTTTTATGCATTAAGGTTAAGTAATATATATTTTTAGCTCTACTGGCCCGAGGCCCAGCAGAGCCTTATGGGATGGCGAGTCGTCCGACGTCCGTCCGTTGTCCGTTCTGTTTCTACTTTTGCCTTAGTGACACTCTAGGGCCTTTATTAGTAATCGAATCTTTACGAAACTTTGCCCAGTGTCTTTATATCAATGAAGCTCGAACAAGTTCGAAAACCAGCCGGATCGATAAATTCACCAGAGGTTATGCCCTTGTTTGCTGAAAATGCCATATTAAGCCTTGTGACACACCTCTAGCACCTTCATTTATTATCTTGATCTTTACCAAACTTGCACAGATTGTTAATATCAATGAAAGCTCGGACAAGTTCGAAAACCAGCCAATTCGCTCTGTAACACGGGAGTTATGGCCCTTGTTTTTTCTGAAAATGTATTTTCTGCTTGTGAACGCTCTAACAACCTTTATTTCTATTTGATCGTTACCAAACTTGCACGATTGTCTAAAACCAATGACAGCTTGGACAAGTTCGAAAATCAGCTAAATTGGGTCAGTTACACCACGAGTTAATGCCCTTGTTTTTTTCTGAAAATGCCATATTCTGCCATGTGAACACCTCTAGCACATTCATTTATTATTTGATCTTTACCAAACTTGCATAGATGATTAATATCAAGTGACAAGCTCATATAAGTCGAAAAACCAGTTAAATCGGATCCAGTAACACCGGAAGTTATGGCCCTTGTTTTTTTTCTGAAAATCTATTTTCTGCCTTGTGAACACTCTAGGGCTCTTCAATAGTTAATCGACCTTTACTTAACTATATGCCACGTTGTCTTTATATCAATGAAAGCTCGGACAAGTTCGAAAAACCGGCAAGATCGAATAATTTCACATAGAGTTATGGCCCTTGTTTTGCTCGAAAAATGAATATTAAGCCCTTGTGCACACTCTAAGCACCTTCATTTATTATTGATCTTTATCAACTTGCCAGATTGTTAATATCAATGAAAGCTCGGACCCCCCAAATTTCGAAGACCAGCTAGATCGGACCTTTAACAGCGGACGAGTTATTGCCCTTGATTTAATTAAAAATGCTACTATTTTGCCTTCATAAGACAACTAGGGCCTTCTTCTTTCACCCAATCTTACCAAACTTTACCAGATGGTTTAAATAAAATGAAAGCTCGACAACTGCGACGACCAGCTAGATCGGACCATTAACAGTGAGTTATCGGCCCGTCATATTAGTTAAAAATGCTATATTTTGACTCGTTTAATGCGGATAGGGCCGTTAACTTTCATCTTTGATCTTTACCCAAACTTTACCAGATGTTTATACAATAAAGCTCGGACAAGTTCGAAGACCAGCCAGATCGGACCCAGTAATAGAGGAGTTATGGCCCTGATTTAGTTAAAATGCTATATTTTGCCCCTCGTTCATTGATAGGGCCTTCTTCCTTTCATCTGAACATTTACAAAACTTTACCTGATGTGTTTATATCAATGACAGCTCAGACTATTTCAAAAACCGCCAGATCGGACCAGTAACAGTGGAGTTATGGCCCTTGATTTAGTTAAAAATACTATATTGCCTTGCTAAGACGATAGGGCTTCATCTTTCATCCGATCTTTAAGAAACTTTACAGATTGTTAATATCAATGAAGCCTGTACTAGTATCGAAAACCATCCAGATTGGACCATTTACAATCGGAGTCATGGCCCTGATTTTCTGAAATATGCTATATCTTGGCCTCATTTAGACGAAAAGGGCCTTCATTTAGCCAGATTTCATGAAACTTCGCAGGAGTGATCAGTACCAAGCCTAGTTGTACATAGTCACCGTGTTTTAGTTGAATGATTTTTGACTGAAGTCATAAGCCCTTTAAGGTTTTAAAACACAAACTTTGTTTTTGACTAGTTCTACTGAACCCCCTGGCCGGATATAACGAAACTTTTTAGGGATGATCGTTCTATATCTAGTTTTTGCCATCACCGCCGTGTTACCGGTTGAATGGATTTATGGCGGAGTTCGGGCCCTTCTACAGTTTTAATACACAGACATGTTCTGACTAGTTGTCCTGAACCTCTGCCGGATCTTAAACAAGCTTTTTAGGGATGTCAATTCATGTCTAGTTGTACAAAGCATTGGCGTTATCCGGTTAAATGATTTTTTTAGGCAGAAAAATTATGGCCCTTTAAGGTTTTAATAAACATACTTTGTCTGATATACTACTCCTGAACCCCTCGCCAAGAATATTTCGGCCAAAGTTATTGCCCTTTAAGGATTTTGATACCACAATTTTTTTCCAGGCTACTTCTCCTGAACGCCTTGCTGGATATAGACGAAACTTGACAAGGATCGATCAGTATCAAGCCAAGTTGTGCATATCATTGCCATATTTCGATTGAATGAATTTTGGCCAGAGTTGTGACCCTTTAAATGTTTTAATACACCAAACTTTGTCCAGATTAGTCTCTTCCGAACTACTTTGCCAGATTTCATCGAATCTTGGCGAGAATGATCAGTACTAAGCCTATGTTGCACCTGTCATTGGGCATTGCCATGTTCGGGTTGAATATTTTTGAAAGACTTATGGCCCCTTATACATAAACTATGTCTTGAGCCCAGATAGAGCGTCCACATGCCCCTCTTGGGCCTACTTGTTTACATTATATATGTCCTAAAATTGTTAGAATCGGATTAACAGCGCACTATGAAGGTCTTAAATGATGGCAACTACTTGTCATAAGTGGTATTGACAGTGGAACCTTTACTAAAAATACTGACATGACATGTAGTTGGTCCTAAACAAAATTCGTCTTTGATTCTATGTCAAACATGGCAGCCAGTGGCCATCTTTGTTTACATAGAGTGATATAGGAAAGACTTGTGCGACTACTTCTCTAAGAGTTGTACTTATTTCCATAACACTTTACAGGTTCCCATGGCTATCTGGCTATCAAATCTATCAGTAGAGCTTCAAGGTCATTGACCTCTTTTTAATGTTTTGTCGGCAAACTAATTAACTTTATTCTATTAATAATTCTGAGACAAATTAACTGTTTAGTCACTAACTAATTATCCCAGTACCGATCTTTTGTCTTTAAAATTAAACCTTTCATATAAAGATGATCAGAAAAGTGAGTGCCACCCACCAAGCGATTTTCCTTTTTCATCATTTTACAAGATTCTTGTAATTTGCTGAGACATTGACAGAGGCATTTTGTGGATGCAAGGGGCCAGAGATTGAACATAAGTATGGACTGGTTCATGCTGAGGTATAAGAGTGTGGTTAAGAAAGAGTGTGGTAAACAAGGTAATTCCTAATATGGACTGGTTCATGTGAGGCTAATTAAGAGTGTGGTAAAGAAAGAGTGTGGTTAAACAAGGTAATTCCTAAATATGGACTGGTCCATGCTGAGGCTATAAAGAGAGGTAAAGAAAGAGTGTGGTAAACAAGATAATTCCTAAATATGGACTGGTTCATGCTGAGTCTATTAAGACTGTGCCGTAAAGAAAGAGAGTGGGTAAACAAGATAATTCCTAAATATGGACTGGTTCATGCTGAGGCTATAAAGAGTGTGGTAAAGAAGAGTGTGGTAAACAAGAAATTCCAAATATGGACTCTGGTTCATGCTGAGGCTATAAAGAGTGTGTCAAGAAAGAGTGTGGGGCTCATATGGTAGAGGGACTTATGATGATAAACCTTAGAAGAAAGAAGGGAAATAGTGTGGTAAACAATGTAATACCTAAATATGGACTGGTTCAACTTGTAATTGTAAGAACACGTTGCCAAGACTGACATCTGAGTTGACTAATTTGTGTTCCTAACATGAAGCCGCATAGAGACATGATCCAAAATTCAGTAATTGGTGCAATGGAGAAACCAAATGTAGGAAAGCGTTTCAGCGTCTCCCTGAGGGGATGAAGTATAATTAAAGCACGTATATCTACAGGATGCACCATTTTCCTTTGATGTTTGGTTTAAAACAAAAGTATCAGAAAGAACAAAACACTGAGATTGACTTCAAATGCAGAGCCTTTAAAGCACTTATTTCAGCCTTTCTGGAGCGAAGCAATCACCAAGTACTAAAGACCAAAAAAGGAAAAGAGCGCATGCTTTTGAAAGTCTCAGCCTTTCGTTGAAAGAATTACTGGACGAGCTTATGATACAAGACACCATACTATGGTTTCTTGGTACATATAAGTCTCGGGTATTGTGCCTTCGTTATGACCCTAAATTACCAAGTTCTCAATAAACCATGCTCTGTTTATTACATAGGCCAGTCATAAATTTCTTCCTTTATAGTAGTAAAAGGAAAATGCCCTGCAGCTTCAAACAGATCAGATTTGTTTTATTTCATTGAATGCACGCAAGCATCATAAGATGAGCCATATATCTTCAGGCGCGTACCAGGAGGCTTATTCCTATTACGCAGGATTGGGTTTGACCCCTGCTAGTGGGATCCTGGGGCATGCTCCCCCGATTTGTTTTTAAAATAATGACACCAAATTGTCGCGTTTGGCGTATTTTGGTAGCAAAATGATGAAAGAAAAATACCACAGCTTTTTCTTACAGATTTTGATATTACTGTCTGGTAGGCATCTTGATTCTTGCAATTGAGCACAATGAAATTAATTTAAATACAGCCTAAAAAATCTACCTAAATTAATTAATAGAAAATCCCTGGCCGTTTTGATCCCAGAGATCTGAATCCATAGCTCTTTGAAAGTTGCCAATTCCTAACATTTTAGCATCAGGGATGGAAGAGAATATATGCACATGTTATAAGTAGCTATCAGTTACTGATAGATAGAAAAGCTGTTGGTTAGGAACATGCTCTCGTTATTGTATTAATCGCAACATTCTAGCTTCAAGCATGGGATATCTAGATGGCTGCCACACTTTTACGTAAAGTCTCTTGGGGAGAAATGTAGTCCAGTATTGGGAAGGTTCAATAAAAGTTTACAGAATTGTTTTCCTAGATATTGGGTGGCAACATTTATTATCTGCAAGTGTCTGCCCAATCTATGACCAGTATACTGTCAACACTTCTCGGAATCAATAACATTTCGTTGGCCAATCAATAACTGTTTGTGTTTCTACAACCGGAGAAGCATTTCATCAAATACAACTATATAGAAGCCTTCTATATACCAGTAAACAGGTGTATATTTATTTGAGTTCTGTTGATAAAAGAAAATCCATGATAATAGATTGTTTCATTTATAAGTCATGGTGTACGCTTTTAGAAAAAGAAGTAAAATATCTTTGATATTGTTATAGTGGGGAGGGTCACATGGACCATTGAAGGTAATCTTGATTTCTTTACTCCTGCCCTAATTTGTTGTGTGTGTCTTCGTTCTTTTCTTGTCATGCCCCTGAACGGTTTATTTTCTTCTTGCTCTAAATGTACTCACTGGCAGTCATTGAATATTTGCTTTGTGGCTTTCTATGCTTTTGGTTTTTTGTCTAGCCTGTTCAAGAAAAAAAGAGACATAGGTGTTGCTTTTCTGGTGGTGGCAACGGCGAAGGTGGTCAATATGAACTTTTGCGTTTAGGTCAATTCTCACAAACTGTATGCACTAGACCATTTCAAAACGTGGCGGTATTG
>JAWPHD010010696.1:0-91043 GCA_037043455.1 Cyrtodaria siliqua
TGATAATCATAAGACCGTGCAAGACAGACCACAAAGTCAGTGTATTTTCAGAGATTGGAATAGCCATTTTCTATTGAGACACATTGGATACGTACGCAGTGCGTGCATGCGTGCTTGTAGTGCGTGTAGTGCGCGTGCAGTGCGTGCAGTGCGTGCTTGTAGTGCGTGTAGTGCGCGTACAGTGCGTGCAGTGCGTGCGTCTTCTTACCAATGAAGCTTTTATAGGAAATAAAGAACAAAATTATTGAATTGAATTTAATATAGAACACTTAAACACTTGAATTGAATATAGTCGGCACAACGTATTTATTGTTTAAGAATGTGTGGACAAGGTCGACTGTCGTCAGTATGGGGCTAGCGCCTGCTCAGACGCGTTTAAAGAGTGGTCGAAAGATAACTGTCCAAATCATTGCAGATATTGCCGTGGTAAGTAGTTTTTTAATGTGAAACGTTGGAAGGAAATCTAAAACATATATCAACATTAAATTCGTAAATTAAGTAAACAAAACAAAAAATTACAAAAGTGCAAAATATTAAATATACACAGTGCAGAATATAACTTAAACACGTGGAATGTACCTTTTTAAGTGGTTCCCTGTTGTTATTCCGATTCTGCGTTATTTTGATTCGTAATGTAGACGCGTATTTAGTAGGGGAAATAAAGCAGGGGACCAGTGTATGCAGCTTTTACGAGTGCTAACCCGAAGACCAGTATTGAACCTACCAAGGATAATACATTCGATTGTTTAAAACGTGGTACAACGTGTGATAAGTAATATATTTATTATTGCAATACTTTCGCATAATGGATTAAAAGATGAGAATGGCCACTCTTTTTGTAGTATTATCAAGTAACAAATTTATCTCTTAAACATCATATGAACATTCCTTGATAGTCCCGGAGAGAAACATATATTTAAAACCGCCACTAAATTGTATGTAAAAAAATAGTATTATTTGCATGACGTAGATGCTACTTTAAGCACTGCGTGACTCCACGGGAAAATGAGGTAAATCTGAATTGTATAGCTGCACAACTATTGCCAGATAATTGATAAATACATTTACCTGTGGATTAATTTAGCTGTTCAAAGTTTTCAACGTCATCAAAAAATCTTATTTTCGCTTTTCACAGATATTGCAATGCGTGAATTGTTTCGATTTAAATAAAAATAAACATGTTCATGAAACAAAACATGGCCGGGGAACTTTAAAGCGAATTTGTATTACCGATATGAAACATTATACGAGGTGATTCGATCATTGATTTGTTTTCGCGTAGAGGCCGGTCACCTATGTAAAGTTGTGTACACGTAACAATCCGATACGATGGGTATACTTCAGACTGTTGTTTAAAGGGGCACACGTCAATCGTGAAGTGTTTATCAAACAGTGACATTAGCGACTCTAATCCATGTCATTTTGACTTAAAAATGCTTGCCTATCGTACACTTGTTTTATGCCTGTACCACCACTATCAATTGTTCATTCCTACCGTACACCATTATTCCTGTACCACCAACTGTTCATTCCAAACGTACACCAATATTCGTGTACCACCAACTGTTCATTCCTACCGTACACTATTATTCCAGTACCACCAATTGTTCATTCCAACCGTACACCAATATTCGTGTACCACCAACTGTTCATTCCTACCGTACACCATTATTCCTGTACCACCAATTGTTCATTCCTAGCGTACACCATTATTCCTGTACCACCAGTTGTTCATTCCAACCGTACACCAATATTCGTGTACCACCAACTGTTCATTCCTACCGTACACCATTATTCCTGTACCACCAACTGTTCATTCCTACCTTACACTATTATTTCTGTACCACCAACTGTTCATTCCTACCGTACACCATTTATTCCTGTACTAACCAACTGTTCATTCCTACCGTACACCATTATTCCTGTACTAACCAACTGTTCATTCCTACCGTACATCAGTATTCCTGTACCAACTATTAACGCCTACATTCCCTTAGGCATGTACCACCAACTGTATAATCGTTTACTTGTTTTATACATGTTCCACCCCTGCCCATCTCTACTGTCCAGACACTACACACTTCTATTAGCATGAATTAATTTCCAGGACTTTCAACAACGCCTACACCGTGTGTAGACAAAATACCAAACTGCAAAGCATATGACGCATCGACGTGCTCTGACCCGGACTATAAACTCTGGGCAGAAGATAACTGCAGGAAAACTTGTGGCGTGTGTAAGTAGTAATAAATACATTTTAAATGATTTCGAAGAAAAGCATTGAAAAAACAAGCTGATACACACTGATTTAATTCTTGCTCCAGCTGTATTAACATTTCATTACGTCAGAATGTATTTCTGCGCTAGCATTTGTACTATTCCTGTTAGCGTCAAGCATACCGACAATTTTGTTTCGTTCAACACTTTTCAAGGACCTTTGTTTTCTGATAATTTTAATTTATGAGAGATGTCCTGTCGTATCGCCTCTTTCTCTGTATCTGAAGATACGAACGTGTGGCCAGAATACATACATTAATATACAACAGTGGTCAGAATACCTCCATATATGTTTATACAACAATGTTCTTAGAATGAAAGGGACTAACGCCAATATTGAAACAGTTTTTGACTTTTACGACTTTCATATAGATAATAGAAAGGTAATACACTACGGAGTTTTCACGTTTTCTTCTTTATTTTGACAAACGCTTAAATGTATTATTCGTGCAATGCAGACAAACTATTATTAATCGACCACTCAAGGAGTGTATAAAATGGTCGCTTACTACAACGGTCGTGGAATAGAACGAATATAACGAATATAACAAATATAATCGAAAATTGTCTTTTCCGAATTTGAGTCTACTTATAAATTTACGAAAGTGGAAATAAATATTCAGCTGACAGTTATATGCGTTTATCTGATTGAATCTACATGATTTCGCGAACATTTCTCATCGAATGCTTGGCTGCGTATATATGGATGGAGGACGTGAATTTGCGAAACATTCTATTTCTATTCAATGCTTGCATGCGTTTATCTATTTAACAACATGATTTCGTGAATATTTCTCTTCATTGCTTGGGTGCTTATATATGGTTGGATGATATAAATTCGTAACGATTTCTCTGTCATGTTTAGTTCCTATACTCAAAGTATATGGTTGGACGATATAAATTCGTAACGAATTCTCTGTGACATGCTTGGTTGCGTATATATGGTTGGACGATATAAATTCTAACAACGATATAAATTCGTAACGATTTCTCTGTCATGCTTGGGTGCGTAAAAATGGTTGGACGATATAAATTCGTGACGATTTCTCTGTCATGCTTGGGTGCGCAAATATGGTTGGACGATATAAAATCGTAATGATTTCTCTGTCATGTTTGGGTGCGTAAATATGGTTGGACGATATAAATTCGCGAAGATTATTCTTCATTGAAGATTATTCTTCATTGCTTGAGGACATATATATTGGTGGAAAACACGATTTAGCGAGGCTTTCTCTCAAATGCAGATATATATTGGTTGGAAGACATGAGTTCGTGCTTGGGTGCATATATTTTAGTTTTATTGCATAAGCATTTACAAGTTCCGTTTACTTTCAATGTAAAAGGAAACGTCAATATTCGCTCATATTGACGTGTAGTAAAGTGATACTGTAGTGGGTGTGTAATGTATACTTGTTGGTGATTGGTGAAATTTTCTGTTCATGTCAAAGAAGGTATGTAACGTGATGTAAACAATGTTGATTTCATTATATAAAAAAAAAATCCCACGATGTAACGACAGTATGTTTGTTTCACATAAATGTTTTTGGTGAACATTAAATGTTACAACCTATTTTATTGTTCTAATTTAAAAATGCGAATGCAATAAAAAGGTTATTAGATTTGTATTGGGATATTTCGCGTATCCAAAAATCGCGCAGTATTAATACGAGAAAGATCTCGTGCATTTTTCCCAATACAAATCTATTAACCTATATTTATACAATATGGATTCGCCTCAACAGTGTTGAATTACTGTTATTTACTATATGGTTGACACTGATCGTGCCTAAAATGCGTATTTAGTAGAAAATTTCACTTGACCATATCCCATCGGGTCGGAAAAAAATATGTTTGTCTGGATAGATATGCATCTAAGTATTGAATCGAAAACACTGCGACAACCTTGTTAAGGTGGATGGGTGTGTTTATTAAACAGCAAGAGAGAGTGTCTGATATTAGTGATGATCGTATCTTAACTGATTTCAATATCTACCAAAAATACTACAAGTGCATAAAGTGAGCCTTGATCCCTGGGTTAAATACCTGTCAGTGGAACTATACTCTAGCAGACTAACAGGAATCTAAAATGTACATCATAACTATATGCTACAATCCTAAAGCCAAACACGATATGAGCCGTGCAAAGTTATGCAAAGGTAACAAAAGTTTCAATGAATAATCGTCGTATAAACTTAAATCAACCTTCTTCCCATTCTAGGTGTGGGAGCACCTACTTTGGCTCCAGCTGCCCCAACGCCACCAGTTCCACACATTAACTCTGGTACGTAGATATTAACTGGTATATCATCCGTCTCAATTTCCACCATGTCATACTTTTGAATATGCGAGTTATGAAATGTGATATTTTACATGTTTGGCAATTTGTTATTCCTGTATCACCAACAGTTCATTCCTATCGCACACCAGTACTCCTGTACCAACTATTCGCACCTAAGGTACATTCCCTTAGTCATGTACCACCAACTGTTCTCGCCTATCGTACTCTTTTTATTACTGTACCACCAATTGTTCATTCCTACCGTACACCATTATTAATGTACCGACTATTCTGGCCTATAGTAACCTTGTTTTATTCCTGTACAACCAAATATTCATTCCTGCCGTACACAATTATTCTTGTACCAACATGCACGCCTGCCGTACACTTGTTTGTCTCCTGTACCACCAATTGCTCATTCCTACCGTACACCATTATTCTGTACCAACTATTCACGCGTGTCGTACATTGTTTTATTCCTGTATCACCAACTGTTCATTCCTAACGTACATCAGTATTCCTGTACCAATTATTCACAGCTAACGTATATTCATGTGCCATCAACTGTTCATTCCTATCGTACATTTGTTTTATTCCTGTACCACCATTGGTTCATTCCCTCCGTACACCAGTATTCCAGTACCAGCATTCGTATACTTGTTTTATTCCTGTACCACCAACTGTTCGTTCCTTCCGTATACCAGTATTCCTGTACAGACATCCACGCCTATCGTATACTTGTTTTATTCCTGTACCACCAACGGTTTATTCCACCCGTACACCAGTATTCCTGTACAAACATTCACCCCTACCGTATACTTGTTTTATTCCTGTACCACCAACTGTTCTTTCCTTCCGTACACCAGTATTCCTGTACCAACTGTTCACGTCGAACGTACTCTTGTTTTATTCCTGTACCACCAACTGTTCATTCCTACTGTACCCATTATTCACGTACCAGCTGTTCACGGCTATCGTACACTTTTTTATTCCTGTACCACCAACTGTTCATTCCTACCGTACCCAATTTTCATGTACAAGCTGTTCAGTGCTATCGTACACTTGTTTTATTCCTGTATCACCATCTGTTCATTCCTACCGTACCCAATAGTCATGTACCAGCTGTTCACGGCTATCGTACACTTGTTTTATTCCTGTACCACAAAGTGTTCATTCCTTATCGTACAACATTATTCCTGTACCAACTATTCACGCATGTCGTACATTGTTTTATTCCTGTATTACCAACTGTTCATTCCTACAGTACACCATTATTCGTGTACCAACTATTCACACCTAACGTATACTCATTTGCCATCGACTGTTCATTCCTATCGTACACTTGTTTTATTCCTGTACCATCATTGGTTCATTCCCTCCGTACACCAGTATTTATGTACCAACATTCACGCCTATCGTATACTTGTTTTCTCCTGTACCATCAACTGTACATTCCTTCCGTACACCAGTATTCCTGTACAGACATCCACGCCTATCTCGTATACTTGTTTTATTCCTGTATCAGCAACTGTTCATTCCCTCCGTACACCAGTATTCATGTACAGACATTCACCCCTACCGTATACTTGTTTTATTGCTGTTCCACCAACTGTTCATTCCTTCCGTACACTAGTATGCATGTACAGACATTCACGCATATCGTATACTTGTTTTATTCCTGTACCACCAACTGTTCATTCCTTCCGTACACCAGTATTCCTGTACCAACTGTTCACGTCTAACGTACTCTTGTTTTATTCCTGTACCACAAACTGTTCATTCCTACCGTATCCATTATTCATGTACCAGCTGTTCACGGCTATCGTAAACTTGTTTTATTCCTGTACCACCAACTGTTCATTCCTACCATACCCATTATTCATGTACCAGCTTGCCAAGGCTATCGTACACTTGTTTTATTCCTCTACCACCAAGTGTTCATTCCTACCGTACACCATTCCTGTACCAACTATTTTATCTTTTACATAAAAAATACTGCTTTTTTTTTTCAATTTTGGTGATTATATACTGCAATGGTTTCACACTTTCTATAATAATAGCACAAGATGTGTTTTAAATAAATGTCACTGTTCTGAATACTTCTCAATACAATGCGGTGTACGACAGGGAGACTCTCTATCACCATATATTTTCATAATTTGTGTAGAATTCTAAAATACAAAGTTAAAAAATAATCCGGATACTAAAGGTATCACAATAAATGATTCAGAATATTTAATAAATGGATATGCCGATGATTCATACCTTTTTCTCAAAGACGACGAAGACTCTAGAAATGGTAGATAAGTTTCCGTTACTTAAGGCGAATTTTAAAAAAATCTGAAATTGTTGGACAGGATCAAAATAAAAATGGATGCAATGAAATATCAGATAGTTGCAAATCTGTAACATGGAATCAGACGGGTTCATTCAAATTTCTACGTATGGAATACAATTTACAAAATGATAGCTATACTGTTCATAATTACCTAAATAAACATGAGAAAATAAAAAGGTTACATAATGATTTATCGTTTTCAAACCTGTTCCTTATAAGAAAAACAACAGTTTTAAAAACTCTGGCGTTGCCATTTCTCATTCAATGTTTCACCGTTTTGTCTGACACCCCTAAATATGTTTATCGGGATATGCATACGCTGATGTTTAATTTTCTTTGGTCAAATAAACCTGACAAAATCAAACGCAATATTATGATAAATACAATCGAAGAGGGTGGATTGGAAAATTACACATATTACATCATTATTAAGACTCACTTAAATTAAAAACATGATAGACCCTGATCAAGTTTGCGCCATGGAAACACTTATATTCGGAAAAATGTGGAGAATATAAAGTTTGGCATCTGTATAAAGAAGATCCTATAAAAGTAAGCGATCATATGAACAGTTTTGAGAAAATGTGGTACTGTCTTGGTCAAAGATACAGGAAAATTCAATAAATATGGCGGAGGAGGTTCTATCAGAACCAATATTTTATAACCCAAATATAAAAGTCAATAATACTTCGTTCTTTTGTCATGATCTATGTAAAACGGGAATATGTTTTTGTCAATGACACTGTGGACGATAATTGTTCAATTTTATATTTTGAAAATGTATGCGCAGAATATAATATGTATGTCCCGTTTACCAAGTATATGGGAGTTGGTAGTGCAATCCCGGGTGATTGGAAAAGATGTACAAGAAACCAAACTAAGATAGAACACCATTGCAATACACATTTCACATTGACTTATTTGTACCAATGCAAGATTAAATAAATGTGGAAAGTCTGAAACCGAACTGTGTACTTTTTGTAATAATTCTAAAAAAACTGTTTTACATTTATTTTATGACTTCATCTTCTCCAGAAATATTGTTATAGAGCTTTTCTGTCATCGGAAGAATGCAATATTTTGTTAGAAATCAAACCGGAGGATATCATTCTGGGCACTAAGTGCGTAACAGACATTGACAATATTTTATATATTTTAGCGCTTGTATATAAAAAGTATACTTATTCTTGTAAACTGAGAAAATGTCTTCCAATTTATTCTGTTTATATAGAACAAGTTAAAAGATTTAGAAATATTGCATCGTTCTCAATATAAGTACCCCTTAGCAAAAAGTAATATTATTAACAAATATGGAATGGAATTCAGGATATGCTGTGACAAAACATCAAACATAAGGTCATTTAGCAGCACTTATCTGTACGTTATATTGTATAATCATTCCCTGTATAATTAAATTCTCAATAGAGAGCATAGAGGTTTTGTTAAAAATAACACCTGTATTTTATGAGATCGTAAAAATCACATCTGTATTGTATGTCTAAAATTGTATGTACACTTGAGATATGAAATAAAATGTTAAAAAAAACTATTCACGCCTATCGTACACTTGTTTTATCCCTGCACCACCAACTATTCACGCCTATTGTACACTTCTTTTATTCATTCACCACCAACTATTCACGCCTATCGTACACTTCTTTTATTCATGCACTACCAACTATTCGCGCCTATCGTACACTTGTTTTATACCTGTACCACACCCGCCCACCTGTACATGTCCAGATACAAGACTCTTTTTAATAGCATGTGTATTGATTTCCAGGAGCTGCAACAGCGCCACCAGTATGTGTAGACAAACTTCTAAACTGCAAAGACTATGGCGCATCGACGTGCACTGACCCGACCTATAAAGTCTGGATAGAAGCTAACTGCAGGAAAACGTGTGGCGTGTGTAAGTAGTAATAAATACATTTTAACTGATTTCGAAAAAAATATTTATTTCTGCGCTGGCATTCATACTATTCCTGTTTGAGTCAAGTTTGCGTCCATATAATAAAATAGAAGGTAATACAATTTGGAGTTTTCACATTTTCTTTTTTATTATAACAAACGCTTAAATGTATTATTCAATAGAGTAACACCTGTATTAATCGACCACTCAAGGGAGTGTCTGAAACGGTCGCTTACTAAAACGGTCGTGGAATAAAACGAATATAAAAATAAAATATCCGAAAACAGCGCTTTCCGACGAAAGCGAAAGTAAATATTCAGCTGACAATAATATTGTACATGAATGTTTTATAAATGGTTGTCAGCGAAATTCATAGTTTTGTTTCAAATGTTTAGTTCTCGCAAGACTGGGTACATCCTATCTCTTCATTAATTGATTCTGTATATATAGTTGGAAGACATACATCGGCAACGATTTGAAGCGAACTTGGTTAGAGAAAACTGTTAACCTGTGTATGGCTTCGAAAAGCATTATGTCTGCAGTTAGTCTAGCATTATGCTATGAATGTCCTTAGAGTTGTATTTGAATCTAGCATCCGTGTGCATACGTTGTATATGTATAATTAAGATTACCATGTCTTGTTAAGAGTGCCTGACTAACAACAGACAGTCAGCAGGTCGTAAAAAATACTGTTTGTCTGGATAGGCACCTTTGAGGCTTCAACAGTCTAAATAAGTCGTACAAATGTAACAAAAGTTTCAATAAATAATCCTCGTATGAACTTAATTCAAGCTTCTCCCATTCTAGGTGTGGGAGCACCTACTTTGGCCCCAGCTGCCGCAACGCCACCTGTTCCACACATTAACTCCGGTACGTAGATATTAACTGGTATTTCATTCAGGCCCTTTTCTGGGTATTTGGGGAAATGGCCCCTGTAGAAATTGGTTTATTTCAAGGGGTTTTCGGAAAAATTGGGAAATATTTCAAAATATTGCTGAAACTACTAGACATTTTGAACTTTTCATTAATTAACACTGATTAAAGAAAAACTCACATTTACAACTCTCATTGCTAAGAGAGCAATTTTCAGTATGCGGACCCATCCGATTGAGATTGAAAAAAACCTGTATTGGGTATATTTTTGTGGGAATTGGGTAAAAAATACCTTTATTTGGCATTGGGAATGGAGCCCAATATGTTCTCCGCGGGAAGCGCAAAAAAAGGCCTCTTCATCCATTTCAATTTCCGCCATGTCATACGTTTGAATATGTGTTGCCATGAATTGTGATAGTTTACATGTTTGAAAAAAAAATCAATTACATACATGTACTAACAAAAGTAAAAGTAAAACATTAGTAATTTTACAGTAAAACTGAAGTTCATATTGTATACTGATACTAAAAACACGGTAATTAATACAGATCTATATGTATTAATGAATAGATTTGTGTTCAGCTGATATCACTTAAACTTTCATACGTAGTAATATGCAGCATTAAAGCTTTTGTTTCATGACTATAATGTTAGGACCCAGTTCGGATGTTCAGCCGAATTGCGAAATGGGAACCAGGACGCAGTTCGCAGTTCGCAGTTTGCTATTCAAATAACGTACTGCGCACTATTTCAAATATATAACAACATGTCCGTTTTATTTATATGAGATTTTTTATTTAGAATACTTCATTTGATATTGTTTTCAATTGCAAAGGTGGGCGGTAGTGTCTTCAGCACCGTTAGTTTAGCCTTTTGCCAATTCGCCACAATTGCGAACTAGAGTTTTCTATTGCAATGGTGAATTGTAGTGCCTAAAACACCGTCCGTTTAGCCTTTTGCCAATTCGCGCGAATTGCGAACTTCGCAGTTCGGCATTCGAATAACGTACTGCGAACTATTTCAAACATAAATCAACATGGCCGTTGTACTGATTTTGTTTTCTTTAAAATACTTCATTTGATATTGTTTTCTACTGGAATGTTGAACATTAGTGCCTTCAGCACCGTTAGTTTAGTCAGTTGCCAATTCTGCCGAATTGCGAACTTGGAGCAGTTCGCAATTCGAATAACGTACTGCGATCTATTTCACATATTTCACCTGTCCGTTTTATTTATAATTATGATTTTTTCTTTAGAATAATTCAATGGTATTGTTTTCTATTGGGCTGATGAACAGTAGTGACTTCAGCACCGTAAGCGCCTTGTTGTTTGTATGGAAATTGTATTGTGAACACACATCAAATTCATTATTTTTAGGTGAATACATGCATATATTTAACGTTCATTTCGAACTGCGAACTGGCAGCCAGTTCAATAGCGAACTGCGAACTGGTTCCTTACTTCACAGTCATTTTTGTTTCACGCCAATGTTTCGCTATCCCACTATGTTATACAGGTGTACCCACTCCCGCTCCGCCTCATTCTGGTGAGTATATCCATATCGACCCATATTATTCTTCAGTGAACTAGGAAAATACGTTAACCGTAGTTTTCTAAATGGCGACAACTGAATGTTTCGGCATCCGTCAAATTATTATTACCTGAAAAAGAAACAAATATATCAATAAAACTGTACAAAATATACTCTCATATTGTCTACTAACTACACTGGGAAAGAAGATAATATATATATGTTGGTTTTTTTTAAATTCTTATACACGAGTATTGGGTCCAAATAGACCCAATAATATTTTCAATGTTAGTGCAGGGGGTTAGGCTCGTTATGCTTGTTAAAATGGACGTATTATCATGAAACGGGTATGATGGGTCGGACCCACTTAAACAAAAAATGTCCATAAATTTATGTTATGTGATCATATGTATATATAAAGGGTCCCAATAACCTGGTGAGTTTAAGTATATATATATATATCTATCTTTTTGAAAGGTATTTTGTAGATGTATGTATTTTCTCACCCTTATATATATATATATATATATATATATATAGCTCAACACTTCTGGTAAACGTGTAAGTGTAAGGTGGAACTGATAGTAATGGTAGTACTTTGATCTGATAAAAGTTATCGAATGATGAATATCATTGAATAAAGAACTGTTACGTACTTTGATCTCATTATGAAATTGACAGTCATTTGATTTAATGAATTATATTTAAATATGAAGCTGATAGGTAATTTGATCTGATAAATGCCATGAAACTTAATTCTATGACTTAGTGAATAATATCATTCCATTTTGTTTGTGTCACAGGGTTTAGTGGGGGTTGAAAGTAATACGTCTAAAGCTCTGTATCGAGGATACGAAGAAGTTTAATTCTGTAAAACAGAAGTATATATTCAAGTTATAGAATAAATAACTTGAGACAAAATATTTCACGTCTGTTCTCTCAAGAACGAAAATGGCAACTCGCCTTTACATAATTAAACTATAATTTACCCCAGTGGTAATTACAATAAAATACAACAGGTTTACATGTTCTGGATGAGTGAAACATTGGAATTTCTTCTAACTTTGAATAATTGGCGGTAACAGAGTGCATCGGCCAGATGAACAAACTATTTGTTTCTCACCTAATGTTTAACCCTAAAACAATAACATTATATAAATACACAGGAAATACCATAATAAAACTACTAGGTCATTTACCTGTAAAACAGAAGTATATATTCAAGTTATAGAATAAATAACTTGAGACAAATTATTTCACGTCTGTTCTCTCAAGAACGAAAATGGCAACTGGCGCATTTCCTTCCCATGACCAAATGACTTTAAAAAAAGGACGTCCGTTTCCGCTTATATGGCGGGAAATAATCCGCTTAAGCTTAAGCTTCAGCAATCTACTTAAGGTACCAGTTCACACATACCTGACACACACGCACTGGTGAAATTAATGTGCAATAAAATAGTGATAGATTTTAATACATATCTCAAATACATAGACTACAATATGCTATTTAAAACAGATAATGAATATATACATAATAGGGCTAATATACTGTATAGGACTACATAAGGACTTATGCATGTATGGACAAAGGGAAGTAACTGGAAACTCAAAAGTTTACCTAATTACTTTGGGCTATTGGAAACATATGGACTAAGGGAAGTAATCGGATAGAAAAGTTTTCCGGCGACATTTGAATGGGTAGTATTAGAGTATTTGTATGTTTTTCAGGAATACCAACACCTAGACATATATTCTCTAGACACGCAGGTATCGTTGATTAAATATGCGAATATCAGTCAATGCCATTGAAGACATCGTCTTTTGTCGCGTCTTTTTAAAAGCAATAGTATACACATGTATCAGAACGTGGAGTATTGTCAACCCTTCTGTGTTTGTGATGTCTTATTTGGCCTTTTATTTATCTTTAAATTTGTTATTTGTGTCTGTGTATTTTTGTGGTTGACTGGCGTCCTTGAATGCTGCTTTTCCTTTTCGGTTTGTTTATCTATATTAACTGTGTGATTGATTCCTTTAACTTCGCTTTTGGATTTGTTTATGCTTGTCAATACGAGTCGTACTTTAAATTTGCATATATGTATGCGCTATGGCGATATCCATACATTGGAATATAACAGTTTATGTGCACGCTGACATTATGTAAGGCAATGCTACGAAACAAATGTTTACTCAATAGTGTTTGCTTATGTTATTGTTAAGGTATAGCTATGGTGGCGGTGTGCGTCCCGTGACAGCTCCGGGAATGTTTTGAACCATCATTAATTTTGCGTGCATATTCATGACATCGAACATTTAAGAGACTCGTCCTTTGTTAAGACTTTGTATATAATGATACTGTGACGTAAATGTTGCATTAGGCAGAGGACATCCAACTCAACTACCGACAATGAACACGTATTCGGGTAAATCAAACATGGGCTATACATTGCTTACTTTGCATATATCTTATGTTATATACTTTTGTTGTTTTCTGTAATATTGTAGGCATATTATTTAATTACCACATAGACATCAATGAAAACTGTTAGAATGTTTAAAGATTAAAACGTTTCGATTGTTAAGAATGTTTGTCTTTTCAACGCATCAATAGGTTTGTTTTGCATTCTATATAGGTATTTTTTACTAAATCTGCTTCAAACTAGTTCATAATATTGCAAATGGCTTTGAACGGTCAAACGGGTTTCTAGGGGTTTAAAGCAGACCGTTGTGTGTTCCCAATTAAATGGGACAGTGCAAATCAAGAAATCACCATCAGGATATGTTTCCTTTAATACACTAAGCAGCATTAATAGACAATATAATTATAACATAAAGATGATCATGTATATAGGAATATAAAAACTAAAAGGCTAGAAAGCCACAAAGTAAGTACTCAATGAAGTTGCAGAAGCCAGAGCAACAAGAGAATAATCTGTTGAACGACAAGGTTCGTTTACAAATTCATACGAGACCTTTGTATACATATAGATGCACATTAGAAACGTTGGATTGTCCATCATAATAATATTGACATCCTACGACTTGGGAGTACTTTCTGACCAGTATGAAACCTAAAATTTCGTTTGAATTGGTTTGTATATATGGCTTTTTTGTATGCTTATCCGTGTTTTATGTTGCAAAATATGTGGTACAAAAAACAAGCAGCTGGTGTCATGAGTAGCTTTGTGCAAACCATAACAGTGGCCAACTTTCTGTGATATGTTTAAATTGACAATGTCAATGATATTCGCTTCAATTATCAATAACATAAAGAAGTTTCATCAATGCAGTCTTGAAAAGAGCGTTTCTTGCTACATTTCGGTATCAACTTTTTTATTCTGATTATAATTAAAATACTGGTGGATCAAGCAAAGACCTCGGTAGGTCTGGATATTCCAACATGTATATTGTAAGTGGTTATATTGTATTGTAGGTCTGGATATTCCAACATGTTTATTGTAAGTGTATATATTGTATTGTAAGTCTGTATATTCCAACATGTTTATTGTAAGTGTATATATTGTATTGTAAGTCTGTATATTCCAACATGTTTATTGTAAGTGTATATATTGTACTTTAGGTCAGGATATTCCAACGTGTTTATTGTAAGTGGATATATTGTATTGTAAGTCTGTATATTCCAACATGTTTATTGTAAATGTATATATTGTACTTTAGGTCAGGATATTCCAACGTGTTTATTGTAAGTGGATATATTGTATTGTATGTCTGGATATTCCAACATGTTTATTGTAAGTGGATATATTGTATTGTAGGTCTGGATATTCCAACGTGTTTATTGTAAGTGGATATATTGTATTGTATGTCTGAATATTCCAACGTGTTTATTGTAAGTGGATATATTGTATTGTAGGTCTGGATATTCCAACATATTTATTGTGAAAGTGGATATATTGTATTGTAGATCTGGATATTCCAACATGTTTATTGTAAGTGGATATATTGTATTGTATGTCTGGATATTCCAACACGTTAATTGTAAGTGGATATATTGTATTGTATGTCTAGATATTCCAACATGTTTATTAAAAGTGTATATATTGCACTGTAGGTCTGGATAATCCAACATGTTTATTGTAAGTGTATATATTGTATTGTAGGTCTGGATTTTCCAACATGTTTATTATAAGTGTATATATTGCATTGTAGGTCTGAATATTTCAACATGTTTATTGTAAGTGTATATAGTGTATTGTAGGTCTGGATATTCCAACATGTTTATTGTAAGTGGATATATTGTATTGTAGGTCTCGATATTCCAACATGTTTATTGTAAGTGGATATCTGGATATTCCAACATGTTTATTGTAAGTGGATATATTGTATTGTAGGTCTAGATATTCCAACATGTTTATTTTAGGTGTTTATATTGCATTGTAGGTCTGGATATTCCAACATGTTCATTTTAAGTGTTTATATTGCATTGTAGGTCTGGATATTCCAACATGTTTATTGTAAGTGTTTATATTGCATTGTAGGTCTGGATATTCCAACATGTTCATTTTAAGTGTTTATATTGCATTGTAGGTCTGGATATTCCAACATGTTTATTGTAAGTGATTATATTGTATTGTAGGTCTGGATATTCCAACATGTTTATTGTAAGTGTATATATTGCATTGTAGGTCTGGATATTCCAACATAGTTATTGTAAGTGTATACTTTGTATTGTAGGTCTGGATATTCCAACATGTTTATTGTAAGTGTTCATATTGTATTGCAGGTCTGGAAATTCCATCATGTTTATTGTAAGTGTTTATGTTGCATTGTAGGTCTGGATATTCCAACATGTTTATTGTAAGTGTATATATTGTATTGTAGGTCTGGATATTCCAACATGTTTATTGTAAGTGTATATATTGCGTTGTAGGTCTTGATATTCCAACATATTTATTGTAAGTGAATATATTGCGTTGTAGGTCTGGATGTTCCAACATGTTTATTGTAAGTGTTTATATTGCATTGTAGGTCTGGATATTCCAACATGTTCATTTTAAGTGTTTATATTGCATTGTAGGTCTGGATATTCCAACATGTTTATTGTAAGTGATTATATCGCATTGTAGGTCTGGATATTCCAACATGTTTATTGTAAGTGTATATATCGCATTGTAGGTCTGGATATTCCAACATATTTATTGTAAGTGTATATATTGTATTGTAGGTCTGGATATTCCAACATGTTTATTGTAAGTGTTCATATTGTATTGCAGGTCTGGATATTCCATCATGTTTATTGTAAGTGTTTATGTTGCATTGTAGGTCTGGATATTCCAACATGTTTATTGTAAGTGTATATATTGTAATGTAGGTCAGGATATTCCAAAATGTGTATTGTAAATGTATGGAACTTTTTTTTAAACTAATAACGAACGTTTCTATAATTATAACTTACACATAAAATTAAATGTAAAATCGCTCTAAATATACAATTTAACATTTTAATATATGTGCACATAACATATGATTGAATTCAACAGTGTTCAGGATCCCCGGAAGACGTCAGTTCGAGGCCAGCCATCATCACCACGGCGTGGCACAGACAGAAGCCCCAGCGGGTTAGTTTAATTAAAGTTTTAAGTGTATGTGTTGTATAATAGTGTTTTATTTATATCATTAATTCTGAAAATAGGACCACAACGAACAAAAACAAAAGAGAAAAGTAGTAGATTCCGTGTTTTGCGACGTAATATAAGATGCTCCCTAGTACCGATTTAATATAAGAAGAAAAACCACCCACGCTCCCTAGTATCGATTTAATAGAAGAAGCAAAACCATTCACGCTCCCTAGTATCGATTTAATATAAGAAGCAAACCACTCACGCTCCCTAGTATCGATTCAATCAGTATTCTACTTTAAAGCCACACCGATATGGGCCCGACAGTCCCAAAGAATAAGTAAGTACTAACACTAAAGATTTGCAGTCAAGGTGGCTTTAAAACAACACCAAACAAACATACTGACAATGATGTCAACAAATACTGACAATAAATGTCAACAAATAAAGACAATAAATGTCAACAAATAAAGACAATAAATGTCAACACATACTGACAATGAATGTCAACACATACTGATGTGAATGTCAACAAATAAAGACAATGAATGTCAACACATACTGACAATGAATGTCAACATATACTGATATGAATGTCAACGAATACTGACAATAAATGTCAACATCTACTGATGTGAATGTCAACACATACTTACAATGAATTTCAACACATACTGAAAATGAATGTGTCAACACATACTGACAATGAATGTCGACAAATATAGATGTGAATGTCAACGAATACTGACAATAAATGTCAACACATAATGATGTGAATGTCAACAAATAATGAAAATGAATGTGTCAACACATACTGACAATTAATGTGTCAACACATACTGACAATGAATGTCAACACATACTGACAATGAATGTGTCAACACATGCTGACAATGAATGTCAACACATACTGACAATGAACGTGTCAACACATACTGACAAAGAATGTCAACACATACTGACAATAAATGTGTCATCACATACTGACAATGAACGTGTCAACATATACTGACAAAGAATGTCAACACATACTGACAATAAATGTGTCATCACATACTGACAATGAATGTCAACACAAACTGACAATGGATGTGTCAACACATACTGACAATGAATGTCAGCACATACTGACAATGAATATCAGCAAATATTGACAATGAATGTCAACACATACTGACGATGGATGTCAACCAATACTGACAATGAATGTCAGCAAATACTGGCAATTTTATTCCTTGGACATGTTGGAAGCAACGCACACAAACAAAAAATAAAAGTAGCAAATTCAGTTTTATTAAGTACTGTTCATGAGATGTAATATAAAATTCAGCACCTATTGCGTTCCTGGTACCGGCTTAAGCGGTATTCTACTTTAAAGCCTCAAAGATTGGGCTTGATGATACCGAAGGGCCAGTAAGTAATAACACTACTGATTTCCAGTCAGGGCGACTTTTAAAGCTGGCACATAGCATTAGATCAACGCTATTGGTGCGAATGTCAATAAATATTGAAAAGGAAATCTTACTTACTGCTATATATTATATATCTAGACAACCCTGATAACTGCAAAATGATCGTCGACATTCCCGAGTTGCGTTTCTTTTTTTCCTTTAGTATACATCATATGTTACTGTCATCTTTATTTTTATTTCCAATGTTTTGTTTCTATTACAGAAAGATCAACTGCTTCTTCAATTATGGACAGTTGTAAGAACATTTACTTTTAATTTAAATAAACTTAAGAAAAGGTTTTACCTTGCCGATAGATTCATGCAACAATCTTTGACATTTGAAAAGTTGTTGATATAAGCATATAAGCTAACCTTATGTTACATTTTTGGTATTATCGCTTGACATTACGTCATGGAAATCAAAATGTTTAGTACACTTTATTTGAGCGGTAGTTTTACATACACCGGAAATGTTCCAACGCAAGAAACCATTGCCGGCCAGCCTCGGTGAAAATCGTGAGACGCATCTCAATGGCCACGGTGTATTTGATGTTATCGAAGAACATAACAATTTAAACCACAGACAATTTAACTGACTTAAAAACGTCCAGAAGGAAAACCGATCCTTTTGAGATATTATTATTAACTTAAAGGGAATGTAGCGCCACAGCCAAACAAACTCTATTACTGAGAGTTCTGAAAAACTTGGAAAAGGGTGAAAGAATTATCAAAATCGGATGATAAACAAAAAAGATATGACCATTTAAAGGTTGTTCTAAAACAAATATGGGAGCCGCCATTTTTAGAACTATGACGTCATAGTTCCATATTACCATATATGGAATATAATTAAATATCATTTAAAACGAAGAAAATCACTGCAAATGAATGATTTTTTTTTAACTGGTGTTATAAATCATTATTGCCATTAAGTATTACATATTTTTCATACAGTTGATGTCATTTTTTCCCTATAAATCAGTAAATTTTCATATTTATAAATATTCCATATATGGTCATTTAGAACCGTGATGTCATAGCTCTCAAAATGGCCGCTTCCATATCCGTTTTAACAGAAACTTTAAATGATCATATCGTCTTTGTTTATCATCCGATTTTGATAATTCTTTCACCCTTATTCAAGTATTTCAGAACTCTCAATAATAATGATGGTTTGGCTGTGGCGCTACATTCCCTTTAATATTAACATCCAGCTTCAACGTGTAATGAATTGAATTGGATTTTATAGTCGCACCAACAGATAAAGATCATATTGCGACTTTCCAGCTTCCATTGGTGGAGGAAGACCCCAGGTGCCCCGCCGGGCAATTTTCATGTACGGGCGAGCACCTGGGTAGAACCACCGACGTAACGCAAGCCAGCTGGATAGCTTCCTCACATAAAGACTCCTAGGCCCATGAGGGATCGAGCCAACAACGGTGAGGAGCAAGTGATTTCAAGTCACAGACTCTAGCCACTCGGCCACGGACGCGCCTCAACGTGTATTAAAGAGACTCGTGGCAACGCTGGCTCTGTTTTACACGTGTTCACGCGTCAAAACAACTTGTCTACAGTTGAATTTAAGCATTTTTTCCTCCTTAACCTCATATTAAAAAACTGAACTTTCCTTAATTTTGCGTAAAAGGGGAATAAAACGTTTAAATGTTTTTTTGGCTAGAATTATTTCCATTTACGGAAATTGGCATTTGGAAATTTATCAAAGTGATAATAGAAAATCCATCGGTGATTATAGAACATCCATCGGTGATTATAGAACATTCATCGGCTTTTTCTATCACTTTTAAAGCACGAAAGTTCGAACGTTTATCGTAACCTGCCTAAAGAAAGTTGGTAGTTTTAAAATATAGTTTACAGTATACATTACACTGTGTGTGTATTAGTTTCTATTTAGTTATCTATTAAATGTAGCGTTTCCCGGTGATGAGTATAAACCACATCCAAAACCTGATGAGAATTGGGACTCGAAACCATCCACAGAGACTCCAGGTAAACTCTGCTTTATATTAATTTCCACTTGTGTTGTATTACTAATCATATTTTACACGTCGTTAACTAACTACTTTCTTTCTCCACTTTCGCTAAACCAACATAGTGACTAGTGAACATTAAACTGCATTATCTACGCTTATTTCATGTGTTTATGTAGATAATGATATGCAAAGAAAACCATAATTAAAATAATGAACCTTCAATTTTCACGAAAAGAGCATGTATTTAGTGCATCACGTGTTATCTGTATAACGTTTTATCTTGATAACGTGTATCTTTTCCTTTTTGTTTGCACTACTACGAAACCACGAAACTTAATTTATCTAAATATAAAATAAATGTCTAATATCTAGTCAGTACAGAGAAGACAAAACCGCCGGTCCAAACCACCACTTCCCTACCACTCACAAACGATACACAACCAACAGGTGTTGTCACTGAGGTAACTTTGAACCCGTCAACAGGTATGCCAATAGACATTTCTACACCTGAAATGACTTCGGTAACAGACGCGCCTGTTACGGAAACTCCACTGACCACCACTACTACAGCTCCTGTATCCATAGTAACCGATGGTGGAACGGGTACCACTACAACAACAGCTCCATCTGGTCAAAGTACCGAGGAACCAGCTACTACCACAGGTACGTACTACAACGTACCCAGGAACCAGCTACTACCGCAGGTTAGTACTACACAGTATCGAGGAACCAGCTACTACCACATGTTAGTAGTATAAAGTAGCGAGGAACCAGCTACTACCACAGGTACGTACTACAACGTACCCAGGAACCAGCTACTACCGCATGTTAGTACTACAAAGTATCGAGGAACCAGCTACTACCACATGTTAGTATTATAAAGTACCGAGGAACCAGCTACTACCACAGGTACGTACTACAACGTACCCAGGAACCAGCTACTACCGCAGGTTAGTATTATAAAGTACTGAGGAACCAGCTACTACCACAGGTTAGTACTACAAAGTACCGAGGAACCAGCTACTACCAAAGGTTACTACTACAAAAAAGTACCGAGGAACCAGCTACCAGCACATGTTAGCACTACAAAGTACTGAGGAACCAGCTACTATCGCCATTAGTACTACAAATTACTGAGGAACCAGCTCTACCACAGGTTAGTACTATGAAGTACCGAGGAACCAGCTATTACCACAGGTTTGTACTATAAAGTACCGAGGAACCAGCTACTACCACAGGTTTGAACTATAAGGTACTGAGGAACCAGCTACTACCACTGGTTAGTATTACAAAGTTCCGAGGAACCAGCTACTACCACTTGTTAGCACTACAATGTACCGAGGAACCAGCTACTACCACAGGTTATTTGTTATACTATTACAATCAGTTTTGTTGTACCTCTGGTACATGATGTAGAGAAACGGAACACATTTACTTCGGTTACGCAGATGCTTCTATGGATAACAACTAGTTGGTTTAAACATTTATTTTCAATAGTTTACACAATTTCATGTATTCATTGTACAAACTTCAAAATCAATATCATAAGCATCATAACATAAATAACATTTACCTTTGTTCTGCAAACATCAATCCAGCCACAACTCGTTTATATTATGTAAACTCGGTGTTTCATGATGTAGCGTTAGCAATCTTTTATACAGTAAATGTGAGCATTTTATATCAAGTGCCCATATAGGACCACGCTACATATGTTTAAAGACCCCACCCCACCTTCAACAGGCAACTTTTACAACAGATGTATGACATTTCTAAACCTACTGACGACGAGGTATATAAAGTTTTATTTTATCAAACTTAATATTTACAGTAGTATCTAATGGACAAACAGATGTTACTACAGCAAATAATGGTTCCTCACCCTCCAATGCACCAACAGGTACGATGTCTCCTGCAGTTAATGCCTCCATCGCCCCGTCAGAGACTGCGACACCAAGTGAGGCAACCACGGAAGCGCCAACGGGTACCACGACAGAAGCTTCAACTACATCGACACAAGCTTCAACTACACCTACTAATATTGCGCTAACAACGGGTAGGTCTTACTGAAAATATTTGCCCACGATACCACATTCAAATTTCGTTAATTTATCCAAAATTTTATATTTTCTGGCATAAACATTACAACTGGAAATTGATTGAAGTTGACACGCAAAAACGTCTATTTGTAACTTAAGCATATATATACAAGATTTATATATACAAGAACCTTTCGGACAATATATATAAAAATAGGTTTTAATATTTATAACTAGAACTATCACTAAATTGAAAGTAATGAATACCCCCCTTTTTTATTCTAAGTCAAACATAGGGCCATAATTCTGTAATAAATTAGGCAATGTATGTGATGTAGAGGTACATAAGGTCATCAGTTGATATGAGTATATCAAGTTTGGGAACAACCAAATTAAAACTGTTTAAGCATTATAGTAATATAAATGGGTAACGCGACAGGAAGGAGACAAACATGTATTACGTAACGGACGCGACGCGACGCGACGGGACGTTACGAACAACGTGATTTCTATTTAGCCCCTACTTCACTTTGTGCAAGCGGGGGTATAACAAGCGGGAGTATAACAAGCGGGGGTATAACAACCTATTTTATATCCACATCATATCCACATCAACATTTGTGTAACGCATATATACAGTGAAGCCATGCCGGGATACGCTAGACACTTGTAGTTTGTATGGTAAACCAATGTGTACACAAGAGGCCTACGGTCCATGGGCCCACTCGCATTGCCAACTTTTCTGCGGCTTTTGTACGCCAGGTAAGTTACTTCTTCTTTTGAACCACACTTACTACTATACTTAGAAGATCAATTTATATTGTTATTGCAATGGGCGTGTACTGGTAATAAGCGGCTAGTACTAATTGAAGATGTTGTCGGACATAACTATGGAATTATGGATCTGGGACGGGGAGCAGTGGTAGATGTGGGAATTGGAGAGAAGTGATGCGGCTTCTGTACGCCAAATATGTTGTTACTTCTCTTTTTTTTCACGCTATGGCTAAGCATTCAATGCAATGGTGAGCGGCGAGGTGTAATTTAAGGGTGTGTCGGTGATTAGTCAAAGACTGGACGTGAAGGGCATAAATATGGAAATATTGATCGGGAATGGGAAGCAGTGATGAAGCGTGAATTTGAGGGGATGTATGATGGTCGTGAAAAGTTTCACCGATATACATAAGTAAAAGGCAGGACGAGATGGGCATGGATAAGGGACGAGGAGTAGTGGAACAGGAGGTATTGGAAACAATAGGTGGCGAGTCGGTGTGTTCGCTTGCTTAGTATATATAAACCAACCGGAATCATTTATTGTTTCATTATTATGAGTAGGGCAGGTTCCCGGATTCCTATGTATCCTTCCCCTCTCTCTGGGGCGGCTCTAAATAACCTATACTGTGTTGATGAGCCGTTAAACAACATTCAATTCAATTCATTATTATGCAGTTGTTTATAAATGAGATCTAGAGAGCAGGTGTATGAAATAAAAAAATCCTGTAAAGCAAACAAATATATTTGAATTTAAACATGCATAAACAAAATCACCTATATTCCAACCAGCATATTTGGTTTCTATAATATATAATGTTGACTGCGATATATCGACTGTGCTTTAAACATTAAAACTGTATCAAAGAATTAATTCAGTGTGAACGTCGATAATATGGGTATTTTACTTGTAAATAAGTTCCTTTACATAACATGTTTACAGCTGATTTTACATGCGAGGATAAGCGTGCTAATTGTAAAGAGTTTGACAGTGGAGACTTGTGCACGGCAGCATCGTACCTGGCATGGGCACGTGAAAATTGCATGGCTTATTGTGGGTTCCATCCTTGTGAAAAAAGTAAGTATTAAAGACGCACATTTCTGTTTTATTATGTAAGTAAAAAGTATATATATTATATATGGCATTGTGTCGCGTATTGTTGTGATTATTATTGTGCAAATCAGTAGATCTAGATCATAAAATTCGAAACTAGTATAATGTAAAATTGACATGTGAGGTATTAGGGTTCATATGAATTATCACTTTGGAAAGACTAAATGTCTGTCCGTGCGTGCGTCTGGATTTCTTGATGTACGGTTCTTTATTATTTTAATTAACATTAAAGGTACAACGCAGGTTGAGGTGACGACAACTGTTGGTACGACATCAATAGTAGCAGTAACTACGAAACATGACCACGCCAGTAAGTAATGTTTTGACATAATTTTTTAGTAGTTATCATTATTTGAAACTGACAAAGCTGTGTTCGCTGAGCAAAACTCGATTAATAACAGTAACTATAAAGGAGTCATCGCGAACATATTCTCTTAAAAAAACTAGGCAGCATTAATAAGCAATATAAGTATAGCACGGCGATGATCATGTATATATGAACAGTAACAGTAAAGGAGTCCTCGCGAGGATATTCTCTAACAAACTTGACAGCATTAATAGGTAATATAACACGAAGATGGTCAACAAAACCCTAAAACAGTACAAACTTCCAGTAACGGTAAAAATATATAATATATTACTTAAATATCTAATATATTACTTGATCCAAGACATAAATCGTTCCATCCTAAGTTTGCGGGTGTCGTTCTCAATCATTTAGATTGGATGCAAAATGTCTCTTTTTCAACTGCGAATATTCCAGTGTATATTCTCTTTTTTTCTGAGAAAAAACAGGAAATATACACCAGTTTTATCATATATGTCCGTGATTATGTCCTATCTTGAGAAAGCCGTGCATATGAGGAAAAAATACATTTTGCATACCGCGTTTTATATGGGTGATGGAAAGCCTGATCTTACACATTGGGGGAGATAAAAGTCGTGCGCTGATATCACCACAATGACATTTGCATGATATCATTGTGTAAATAAACATGGAAAACGTTAGAATTTGGCGACGTCAACGCGTAAAATGTATGGTATGCGTTCTAACTCTGATATGTGAGAAAGGAGGAACCCAAACATGCTCACAAAATGGCTAATGGGGCATAGGCTGACATCAATCTTTGTCCACAGTCTGAAATTAACCGGACGTAACCGCCAACGTAAATCACCAAAGTTCACACAATAGCATGCTTTATAGACAGAAAAGATAAATATTCGTCTTACTTTAAATGTGGATACCGTTAATTCAAAAGTCAGGGAGCAGTAGGTACACTAGAACAAAATAGATGACAGTGACTATTACGAATTAATTATATCATTGAATTTTGTAAAAGTATATGTTTATTTCCTAAGATAACAAAGCTGATGATGACTGTGTAGATGTTCTACCAAACTGTGTGTATTACAACGATGAGAAGTGTGTTGGTGACTATGAACCCTGGGCCAGGGCACATTGCAAAAGACGATGCGGATATTGCGGAGGTAATTCCCTTTTGCAATACGGTACTTTAAATGATGATATAAGAAATACTTTGAAAAATAAGAAAATGGTCCTTTATAAACCACAGCACACAAAGGAAATTGCACTGTAGACCCACACTGTACAAACTAGGAACAAATAAAATATACAATGAAAAGGACAATAGAAAACAATAGTATATAGCAGTGTAAACAGGGTTACTGACTTAGAAACGGTCAGTTGAAAATATGGCCTATTGGTTAGCTTATATTGATTTTATGTGTACACCTAATACTTATGGGGTCACGTCCTGTGAATTAAATAATATGATCAAAACGGAGGCTATTCCAGAAGAATGGCTTGCCTGTTTAAACCTGTATTAATACGCGATATAAATTGTCTGTATCTGTTTGTGACTATATTTGTTAATACGATGTATTTGTTTGTTACTGTTTTTGTTAATACGATGTATAAATTGTCTATATCTGTTTGTTAATACGCTGTATAAATTGTCTATATCTGTTTGTTATAGTATTTGTTAATACGAGGTAAAATTGTCTACATCTGTTTGTAACAGTATCTGTTAATACGATGTATAAATAATATGAGTGTCTGTATCTGTTTGTAACAGTATTTTTTGGTTAATACGCTTTATAAATTGTCTATATCTGTTTGTTATAGTATTTGTTAATACCAGGTAAAATTCTCTATAAATGTTTGTAGCAGTATCTGTTAATACGATGTATAAAAATATTATTGTCTATATCTGTTTGTAACAGTATTTATTTGTTAACACTCTGTATACATTGTCTATATCTGTAACCGTATTTTGTTAATACGCTGTTTGTTACTGTATTTGTTAACATGCGGTATATATTGTCTATATCTGTTTGTTAATGTATTGGTTAATATGATGTAGGCATTGTCTATACATGTTTGTAACCGTATTTGTTAATACGCTGTATAAAGTGTCTATATCTAATCTATTTGTAACAGTATTTGTTAATACGCGGTATAAATTGTCTAATATGTTTGTAACCGTATTTGTTAATATGCTGTATAAATTGTCTATATCTGTCTGTAACCGTTTTTGTTAATATGCCGTATAAATTGTCTATATCTGTTTGTTACAGCATTTGTTTAAACGGTGTATGCATTTTCTATATCGGTTTGCTACTGTATTAGTTAATATGCTGTATAAAGTGTCTATATCTGCTACTGTTTTTGTTAATACGAGGTAAAAAATGTCTATATATGTTTGTAACCGTATTTGTTAATACGCTGAATAAATTGTCTATATCTGTTTGTTACAGTATTGTTTAAACGGTGAATGCATTGTCTATATCTGTGTGTTACTGTATTTGTTAATACACTGTACGCATTGTCTCTATATGTTTGTTACTGTATTTGTTAATACGCTGTATGCATTGTCTATATATGTATGCTACTGTATTTGTTAATACGCTGTATGCATTGTCTATATCTGTTTGTTACAGTATTTGTTAATACGCTGTACGCATTGTCTATATCTGTTTGGCTGTATGCATTGTCTATATATTTATGTTACTGTTTTTGTTAATACGCTGTACGCATTATCTATATCTGTGTGTTACTGTATTTGTTAATACGCTGTATGCATTGTCTATATATGTCTGTTGCTGTATTTGTTAATACGCTGTATGCATTGTCTATATATGTATGTTACGGTATGTGTTAATACGTTGTACGCATTGTCTATATATGTATGTTACTGTATTTGTTAATACGCTGTACGCATTGTCTATATATGTCTGTTATTATATATGTCTGTTATTGTATGTGTTAATACGCTGTACGCATTGTCTATATATGTCTGTTACTGTATGTGTTAATACGCTGTACGCATCGTCTATATATGTCTGTTACTGTATTTGTTAATACGTTGTACGCATTGTCTATATATGTTTGTTAAAGTATTTGTTAATACGCTTTACGCATTGTCTATATATGTCTGTTACTGTACTTGTAAATACGCTGTACGCATTGTCTATATATGTCTGTTACTGTATTTGTTAATAGAATTATGTAAAACGTCCGGTCTAATTATAGCAAATGGTCGCATGCATAAAGATTGTCAGTTAGGAGAGTATACTTTTTGTTCTAGCAGAGGTATGAGCGTTGTTGATTATTTGTTGTTTCATTTTAGCGATAAAGACTGCATTGCCGACTTTCAAATTCTAGATTTTATGAGTTTTCAGACCATGCTGCTTTGTATCTTTCCTTAAAAACTAAATGTACGCAGACTAATCCGAAATTATCGGACGATAGTGACGAAACTTTTAGTTATAGTAAAATTGTATGGGACAGTACAAACGTACCTATATTTAGAAACAATCTCATGAATAGCCACGAGGAAATACAGCGATTGACCGATAGTATAAACAACACAGCAATTGACACCGCTGTCGATTCATTCACGAATTATATGTATGATAATACGTTTACTGTATTTGGTAAAAAGTTTAAAAAGACAAACGTGAATTATATTCATGGTAAAGAATGGTTCAATGAAGATTGTTATACAGCGAAACAGGAATTTAAAAAATCGAGAAATACTTTTTTAAAAAACAAAAATGATACTAATAGGCAACTTTTTACAACATCGCGGACTAAATACAATCGGATTAAACATAAAGCGCGTAACAAATATAAATATAAAGAAGGAAAGCAAATAAGCAATTTAGCCAAAAAACAACCCAAAATATTCTGGAAAAACATAAAGAAAATATACAAAAAAAATGTACCAAACGCTGAAAATCAAAATGTAACTGATTTATACAATCATTTTAAATCGATATATGGAAACGCAAACTAGCCAGAATTTGAAGCCGACACAACGGAAGTGCTTGATGCTGAATTAGACTTAGACATTTCTGAAGCAGAATTAGGAGCTTCCGTTTTTTCACAGAAAAATCAGAAAAGTTCAGGAATTGATAATTTAATTTCTGAAATATTCAAATCAACGTATGATATAATATCGCCATTTTTATTAAAATTATTTAATAAAATGTTTAATAACGGTGATTACCCTGTTTCTTGGGGTGATGGAATTATTGCACCATTATTTAAAAGCGGAAACGCAAATAAGGCAAAAAACTACAGGGGTATTACGTTAATTAATGTATTAGGCAAAATATATTCTCAACTTTTATTAAAGAGATTAAATAAATGGGCAGAAAAATACGATAAGATAGCACAAAATCAATTTGGTTTCCAAAAAGGAAATCAACGGTAGACTGTATTTTTATATTTCATTCTATTATTTCAAAAGTGTTACATTCTGGAAAGAAACTGTATTGTGCATTTCTAGATTTTGAACGGGCCTTTGATAAAATAGAAAGATCAATGTTATGGCATAAATTGATTTTAGAAAATGTAAGCTCAAAAATTGTTAGAGCACTTAAATCAATGTATACTGTTGTCAAATCGCGCATTAGATATAAATCAACATTATCAGAACCCATAAGTTCATATGTCGGCCTAAAGCAAAGGGACCCAAGTTCGCCCATCCTATTTATGATGTTCATTAATGAAATCTCAGAAAATGTAAATTCAGACCTTGATGACATATTTTGTACTGACAATCTGAGCTTATTTATGCTGTTATATGCCGATGATGCGGTTGTATTTGCTTCGTCCCCCGCTTCTTTACAGTCGTTACTAAATGACATTCAAGTATATTGTAGGACCTGGGGCCTAAAGATAAATACAGAAAAAACTAAAATAATGATATTCGAAAGAGGTCGTCATTCACAATATAATTTCTACCTTCATGATAGCATAATAGAAGTTTTCACCTCGTTCAAGTATCTGGGCATTTTTTTCTTCAAAAATGGAAATTGGTTAAGAACGCAAAAGAGGTTGGCACAACATGCTTCATTCGCATTGCATAATTTATTTTCCATATTTAGTCAAATAAACTTACCAATATCAGAAAAATGTAGACTTTTTGACACACTAGTTGCCTCTGTATTAAACTATAGCTCAGAAGTTTGGGGAATGCATGAGGCTAAAGATATTGAAATTATCCATACGAAATTTTGTAGAAGAATTTTAGGGGTCAAGAAGTCTACCAATCTCACAGGTTTATACGGTGAATTAGGTCGAGTACCACTCATTATAAAGAGACAACTTAATATGCTCAGATATTGGTAAAAAGTATTACATCTTAATGAAAATATATTGGCCAAAAAAATATATATAATGTTGAAAAACGATGTTGATAATCATAATAATTATAACGGTTCCAATTGGGCATACCAAATTAAAGATATCCTTGACAACCTTGGATTTTCTGATGTTTGGTTATATCAATTTGAAGCAGATATTCCATTTGAATTAATAAAACAACGCTTGATTGACTCATATCATCAAAGTTGGTATTCAAATATCAATAACTCTAACAGGTTAGAATCATACTGCCGCTATAAACACAGTTTTGATATGGAAAAATATTTGAACCTATTAGATGATAACAAATTCCGAATAGCACTGGGTAGATTTCGACTCTCCTCTCACAATTTAGCCATTGAAAATGGTAGATATCTAAATATCCCGCGAGAAAATAGGAAATGTATACATTGTACCCAAAATATAGTAGAAAACGAATACCATTTTTTGCTTGTATGTCCAATATATAGACACTTAAGACAGAAATATTTTAAACCTTACTTTTGCAGATGGCCCACGATAAACAAATTTGATGCGTTAATGTCTAATAACTCGAACAGACGAATTATAAGCTTATCAAAATATGTTTATTATGCATTTAAACTTCGAAATGAAATGCAAGTTTAAATTTCTTTACTACATTTCAACCTTTTCTCCATTTAAGAAATAAAAAAAGCTATAACGCTTCTCTGTAAACTTCAATGTAGATTTTGTATTCCATGTTTTTGATGTTCTCACTGTATTGTATATGTATTGTGTGTAGGCTATAAACGTTGTACTGAATGTTTAATGCTGAATAAAGTTAATATATATATTTGTTAATACGCTGTACGCATTGTCTATATATATCTGTTATTGTATTTGTTAATACGCTGTACGCATTGTCTATATATGTCTGTTACTGTATGTGTTAATACGCTGTACGCATTGTCTATATATATTTGTTATTGTATTTGTTAATACGATGTACGCATTGTCTATATATATTTGTTATTGTATTTGTTAATACGCTGTACGCATTGTCTATATATATTTGTTATTGAATTTGTTAATACGCTGTACGCATTGTCTATATATATATCTGTTATTGTATTTGTTAATACGCTGTACGCATTGTCTATATATGTCTGTTACTGTATTTGTTAATACGCTGTACGCATTGTCTATATATGTTTGTTACTGTATTTGTTAATACGCTGTACGCATTGTCTATATATGTCTGTTACTGTATTTGTTAATACGCTGTACGCATTGTCTATATATGTCTGTTACTGTATTTGTTAATACGCTGTACGCATTGTCTATATATGTCTGTTACTGTATTTGTTAATACGCTGTACGCATTGTCTATATATGTCTGTTACAGTAGTTGCTAATAATAATACTTGTCCATATAATAATCTCATTATTGGAGGAAATAAGGGTTACACTATATGCGTTATAGGGACGGGATATAAAGTCTCATATATAGTATTTTGCTATAGAAAGGTTAACGTTATTTTATAGCAATCGAGTGTACTGACAAGCTGAAGTACTGTGATGCATATCCCGCAGAAGTTTGCACGGCAGATTCATACCGGGGCTGGGCACGCGACAATTGTAGAAAATTCTGTAACCTTTGTGCAGGTATGCTTGTCAAATCGTTTTAAAATCTGAAAAATCGTTTTGAGTTATTTGATATCATCCTTATTGTGATTCGTGCATTTCTACATATTGCAATGGTTCAATACAAATTAATGTATAAGCACAAGATAATCAGGAAATGAAATCTTCACAGGACACAGCCAACCAAAAAACGCTTTTAAAACAATACTTCTAATATAAATTTGAAAATTATTTTCAAAAATGAAGTGTGAGACATAGAGTTTAATTACTTGAGTGAAAATACGTCCGCACAAACAAACGAGTGCGCTTGCATTTCCAAAGTGCATATGTACTAAGCTAAGCCCGATAAAATAATCCATTATTGTATAAAATAATCTATTCCTGGGGAATTATTTCGCCGTATTAATTATCGTCCATCAAAAATCCTTGCAAGAAATGTAATATATCACAAATATTTAAGGGTGAACAATGCGGGTACCGCCTTGGAACAATGGTGAACAATAGGGATACCGCATTGAAATAAGGGTTAATACTAGGGATACCACTTTGGAACATGGTAAAACAATATGGATTCCGCTTACAATAGGGATACCGCCTTGAAATAATTGAATACTAGGGATACGGCTTTGGAAAAAGGTGAACAATAGGGATACCGGAATGGGGCTTTAAGTGTCTTAACACACCATATTAGGTTATATTGTGACAGCAATCTCAGCGGGAGATGAGACCGAAGCCATAAAGTTTCCCATCCGACATGCCTCCGCGAAACATAATATTATTACTGTAAAATAAACCAATACAATATACGTATCTGTATTTTTGCAATTCATTTTCAGCACCAACTCCTGGCAGCATGGTATCACAGCAAACAGGTTAGTTCTTCAGTTAGCAATAGCTTTAGTTATTTAGATTGAAAGGAACACATGGTTGTCGTGAATTTATCGTGAATTTGTAAAAGTGTCGATTCTTACGGATGGCGGGAGGTATACAGTTATAGGTTATTCGATTTGTATTGGGATATATGCACGAGTTCTTTCGTGTATTAATATTGCGCGGCTTTAGGAGCGCATAATATATGCGCAAAAGAACGAGTGCATATATATCCCAATACAAACCTAATAACATTTTCATTGCATACGCATTTTTAATATAAAAACGAAGAATTAGAACAAAACAATAGGTTTTAACATTTCATTTTCATCAAAAATATTCATTTGAAATAAACATATTGTTACATCGTGGGAATTTTCGCAATGAAATCGACATTATTTACATCACGTGACATACCTTCTTTGACATGAACAGAAAATTGCACCAATCACGAACGAGTATACATTACACACCCAATATGAGTTTACTACACGTCAATATTGGCGAATATTGACGTTTGCTGTTACATTGAAAGTAAACGGAGCTTGTAAATGCGTATGCAATAAACCTGGTTCTACCCAGGAAAAGTGAGTGGTCTGCATCCACCACAAAAAAATCTACCGTCATATATAACCTGACATGTGTTGAAAATGACGTAACATATCATACAAACAAACAAACAAATAATTTGTAAATCTCGCAGCGTCCCGTTAGTTTCTACATACGTACGTATTTGTAAATCACGATTAGTGGTAGTTTGTATAGTTCAAAAAGTTATTGTTAATTATAATTATTAACAAAGAAACTTATTTACCTTTTATTTCATTATATGCAAGAAACTGATACTGCATTAACCAAACGTTAAGCTACTTCAAGACTGCCATCTGTCTTTCTTCGGTATTAATAAAAGAAAATAACTACAGTAAAATGCAATTATTACTATATATTAACAGTTATTTAATAATAATGTTCTATTTTATTTCAAAAGGAATAGTTCATAAT
This sequence comes from Cyrtodaria siliqua, assembly GCA_037043455.1. Taxonomy (NCBI): domain Eukaryota; kingdom Metazoa; phylum Mollusca; class Bivalvia; order Adapedonta; family Hiatellidae; genus Cyrtodaria; species Cyrtodaria siliqua. The sequence goes on from JAWPHD010010696.1 coordinate 33,299, forward strand.
ATATAATTTACACAATTTGCTCTTTCAAATGTTCGACCTTATGCGTCATTATCAAGACTAGCATAATACTTTGTATCTACATTGGCAGCTTTTTGTGAAAGTATCGGTTTTTTAACCGGTTTTGACGTTATTGAATAGGTTTAATTGTATTCACAGTTCTTTCCCTTTCAAAGGGGCACATGGCAATCTTGTTTTTTTTTTAAACTAGCGGAGTCCCGCTAATTTTTCTACATAAATTGCATTTGTTCAATCATTAATGTTAATTATAAGAATTGTATTTAAGCCTTTGTTTTTGCATATTATTAATTTTTGATATTATTGCACCAGTAATATATTAAAACTTATAGTATAATAAGACGAAATAGTGAATAATTAAAATTCGATTTATTTAAATGTAATCAGGGTAAAAGTAAAAATGATACTGGATATATAAATCGAGACACCCTTTTCAAATACTTCAAGATTGCCGTGTGTCCCTTTAAGGTTACTATCGTGTTAGTCTAAGTTGTATTATATATCGTGTTAGCCTAAGTTGTATTATATATCGTGTTAGCCTAAGTTGTATTATATATCATGTTAGCCTAAGTTGTATTAATATCCTATATACACGTGTCAACTACTACAGTGCACGCGATTTACGGAAGCTTACTGTATTCTGGATAATGGCAATATATCCGTTCATTGCTTAATTTTTTTGTGTACTCTACCTGTGTCAAGGTAACGTTTCCTAAATACAATGTTCAATCATATAAGTCTTCTTGTACCTACCTATATGTATGGTGCCTATTATTGTAATAATACAGGGAAGTAAATGCACAAACTTCCTTTGCCCAAAAACCTGAAAAAGCACTGTCAAAAGCCGAGAGGTAAATGTACTAAAGAATCGAATGTATTTCACATACAATATGTAGATGGTTTCTCGAGCAGGTTGTACTTACTAAACACATTGGGAGTACCGTCGTACTTACTAACACATTGGGAGTACCGTCGTACTTACTAAACACATTGGGAGTACCGTCGTACTTACTAAACACATTGGGAGTACCCAAACGTGGTTTATCAAAAAATAACCAAAACTTTATTAATATTAAACCAAAATATCCGCCTAAATGGCTAAGTCATCTCAATCACTGCTGTTACTTCGACCTTACCTTGCAGATTCGAATTCCATTTTGGACTGTATATGAGATTAGAAACATGTCTTACAAGTTTGCATATCGTGTAAAGATCACAAATATTGGTCCACGTATATCTTTCGTGAAAAGAAAACAACTTGTTTCATACATGTGTATTTTTAAACAGTACATTTCCATCAAGCACGTTAAATCTATTTAGTAAGATAAGGGTAGGTTCCCAAATGCCTATGTTTCCTTCACATGCCCATGTTTTCTTCACCTATCTCTACGGAGGCTCTAAATAACCTATAATGTGTTGATGATCCTTTACCAACATTCAGTGATCTTTGGTATCATTCATTTCTACAGGAAGTCCACAGACGCCTGACGTACCTATTTCGTCAGCCACACCTGCGTTGGCATCAACAACGCACCGACATGGATAACGGTCAAAAGTCAGGTATGTATACATATTTATTAAATTTCTATGAGTGAAAGATCGGGATTTCTCAGTGAAAGAATATTCATAATCGCCTAATATTAATTACTGACTCCGAACACAAAAATAACTACCTGTGACGTTGATTCATTGTTGCTGACGTCGAGTCATCCTCTAATAACGTTCAACAGAACAAAACATTTCGGTTAAATCATACACAAAGTGATTAAAACGTAATAAATAGATTATTTAATTGCTGGGTTCGATTATATAGGAAATCCTTCACTCGATGGTAGGCGTGTTTAGTTTTAATAACCCCAAGGCTACCATCTCGTGAAGGATTTCCCTATAATCGTAATATTTCAGGCGCCACAGGATTACTGAGGTTTGTCCTTTGGTAATGCATTTACCCCAGCCTCGTTCGTCGGATGGGGACGTAATCTTGGCGTGTTAATGTTTTATATAAATAAGATTAATTATCGTTTCATGTTTGGACGTATAACTGGTAGCGTTTGAAACAAATGCCAACATCATGCATTGTGATATTATTTATTTTTATTATTACCTATCAATCATTAATTTTATTTCATTTTCGATTTCAGAATAGCTGTTTGCCGATTGGAACTTAACCGCTGTCCGTGATTTGATTTTCATTCGTTCCTGTTTTGGCTTTATTATTCATCGTGTCGATTTTCATGATTTTATATTGTTGTTTGCGGTGTTCACTTTTGGATCCTATAGAGCAGGGTACATATGTCATACATGTTATGACTAATTACGTGTTTGTTATCATTTAGTTTATTTCTGTAAACATTTGTGTAATGGCGTAGTAACATACCTCGGCAATGGCGTAATGGTACAGCATCCGCCTCGCATGCGGGAGGTCGTAGGTTCAATCCCCGGATGGGTCATACCAAAGACTTTTTAAAAAAATATATATACTAGTATTATAAAGACATTTGGTTAAAGACATTTTCTATAGTTTTTTCTGCAAAGGAGATTTTCTTTAAACTTTTTGTACAGTAATGGTAGGTCACCATAATTGTTAAAATTTTAAAAATTAATGTGTAATGCCACCATCATGTCAATTTGTCATTCGTACAAACAGATCAGGAATCTATTGAATTTGATTGTGCTTCTATTGTTCAATGGCACGATATTTTCGTGAAATTTACCGTCTTATTGCATGACGTCAATATCGATCTGAACTATTCCTGGATTTTCAAAAATTGCTGATGAATGTCAAACATCTATTATACACATTTTAATGCACACTTACTTTTTTTTCCATTTACACATTTAATCCGTTTATCTCGCATAAAAGAAGTATTTTAGTTCAAAGCAATTTAAAACTAAAGTTGCTCGGTTTAAGGAAAACCAACGTCCAGTGAAATATTCAACTAATAAAGATGGCAAATCCCCACTTCCTACTCATGACAACAATCCCCATTGCCTACAAATGGCGACAATTCCCACGGCCTACACATGACAACAATCCCCATTGCCTTACACATGGCAACAATCCCCACGGCCTACACATGACAACAATCCCCATTGCCTACACATGGCAACAATCCCCACGGCCTAAACATGACAACAATCCCCATTGTCTACACATGGCAACAATCCCCACGGCCTACACATGACAACAATCCCCATTGCCTACACATGACAACAATCCCCATTGCCTACACATGGCAAAAATCCCCACGGCCGACACATGATAACAATCCCCATTGCCTACACATGGCAACAATCCCCACGGCCTACACATGACAACAATCCCCATTGCCTACACGCAACAATCCCTACTTCCTACACATGACAACAATCCCCATTGCCTACACATGGCAACAATCCCCACGGCCTACACATGGCAACAATCCCCATTGCCTACACATGGCAACAATCCCCACGGCCTACACATGGCAACAATCCCCATTGCCTACACATGACAACAATCCCCATTGCCTACACATGACAACAATCCCCATTGCCTACACATGGCAACAATCCCCACGGCCTACACATGGCAACAATCCACACTGCTTACACATGGCAACAATCCACACTGTCTACACATGGCAACAATTCACAAATACAATACATTTGTGCCAGTGAAACATACGATCGAAATAGTAGATTTGCAACATTGACAGGCCCGTCTGGTCTTAGTCTTGAATGCATTTTGTTAGATACTGGGACCATACGCCGCTGGACATGGGGGAGGAAAATCTCTATGTCCATCGCCATATGCATGCCATCTTCGGGATGGTTTAAATTAGGTACTATTGATCATATGAATATTGAGTTCTGCTCAACCCGGGGCTAGAGGGCGTGAGCAGTTTCACTTTCCGATTTCCAGCCTCTCAATGGTCATTATACCTAAACACATTTTACATGTGAATGAACGCATCAACATCAATTTCAAAAAGGAGTGTTACTATGAAACTTACTTCATTTAACCCAATGTTGATCTATAGTATAGCACTTTTTCGTTATACTTGATATGAAAGCAATCTCATAAACTAATCAGTAACACAATCGATCTAGGTCCGAAACCACAACAACAAAAACGTCCGCCTGCAAATAACAAAAGCGTCGCCTAACGGGACATATGTTAAAAGCATTTCCTAGATGCAAGGTCATTATGACCTTGTCTGTGACCTTCGGGCAAAAACCAAACTGATAAAGGTTGTTGTTTAACTACAATATTACTATTAAATAACCAAAAATTAATAGGAGTCTCATCGGTACTATTTTTGTAAAAGTCAAGATTATTTGTTTACTATTTACAAGTTACAATGAGAAAAAGTTTCTCAAGATTCGGCCATTTCCAGGTCAGTGTGACCTTGATGACCTACCGAATCCAAAATCAATATATCTCACCAATAACAATACACTAGGTAAGTCAAAAAGTGTATGTGTTCCGGAGTTATCATGTGAAATGCGTCCTTACGAGGTCATCATGCACTTGACAGTTGGCCAACTAACCCCTAAAGTACTAGGATTCCTTCTCTACCAAAGGCAATGTGCCTTAGCCTATTGAGTTGTAGGAGTGTATGTTTTATACTACTGGAATTATCGCTTGGAATATATATATGTCCATATGAGGTCATGGTGACTTGAAACTTTGGCTGTAATTATACACCGTACAGAGTTTTGATTTTCAAAATATGTAAGTCATAGATATATATATATATATATGACACATATGACACAAAGAGAACCTCTAATAGCTTCTACGATGTACTTACAACGACATGCACATATGACACAAAGAGAACCTCTAATAGCTTCTACGATGTACTTACAACGACATGCACATATGACACAAAGAGAACCTCTAATAGCTTCTACAATGTACTTATGTAACAACGACATGCACATATGACACAAAGAGAACATCTAATAGCTTCTACGATGTACTTACAACGACATGCACATATGACCCAAAGAGAACCTCTAATAGCTTCTACAATGTACTTACAACGACATGCACATATGACCCAAAGAGAACATCTAATAGCTTCTACGATGTACTTACAACGACATGCACATATGACCCAAAGAGAACATATAATAGCGTCTACGATGTAATTACAACGACATGCACATATGACCCAAAGAGAACATATAATAGCGTCTACGATGTAATAACAGTTACATGTAATGTGTGATTCACGATAAAATCGTAAGGTCGTTGTTAATGATGTGTGTCGATCAGCAATATTCAAGGTTGAATGTGTGCTTAAATCAACGAGTTAACATCGTTTCACTGGTAAGGCACTGCAGTTCACATCGGTTCACTGGTAAGGCACTTCATTTCGCATCATGTGAACGCAAACACTATCTTTACAACTATCTATATAAGGAGGGTGATTGGTAGGGCCCGGGGTTGGGGTGCAAAGCAACATTGTATTTCACTATGGTCTGAACAGCGAATATGGCATGAGTTATGGTTTCAAAAATAATAAAGAAACTATAACAAAAAAAAAATGCACGGCATTGTATATCAGTAGTGAGATAATTGCTGATAAATTGTGTAGTTTTGAACGGAAGGGAATTTAGTATACAACCGTAAATCTTTATTATTGAGAGTTCTGAAATCATAAAAATCGAACTGGAAAAGCAGCATTCAAGGACGACAGTCAACCACAAACACACAGAGAAACAAAGAACAAATTTAGACAATTACACTTTGTGGACTTGTCAAGAAGTTTGTGAAGCACTCAGGTATGGAACGACCGTTTATAGATCACTATGGGTACGAACTGTATACCACTTGTCGCAGATTTGTTTTTATATTGCTATGAAAGAGATATTGAGTCTTTCACCAGATACACAGGAAGATGTTATTGAAGCCTTTAATAACACCTCTCGGTATCTGGATGATATATTGAACATTGATAACCTTTCTTTTCTACTCTGGTTAATGATATATACACTTAAGAATTTCAACTTAAGAAAGCTAATATTTCTAATACTAACGCTTCTTTTCTCGAATTACGTCTCTCCATTGAAAATGTTGAAATAATTAGCAAAATTTAAGACAAGAGAGATGATTTTAATTTTGATATTGTTAAATATCCCCATTTAGATGGGGATGTTCCCCGAGCAACTACTTATGGGGTCTATTTGTCTCAACTTATTCGTTTTTCTAGAGCTTGTACTCGAGTTGAAGATTTTAATATTAAAACAGCTACTCCATCAGGGCTACCGTTATCATAAACTGCGTTAAACCTTTGCAAAATTTTATTACCGTAACCTGATCTTCTTTCCAAATATAAAAGAAATTTAAGAACTCTTCTGCGACAAAGACTATCGCAACCTGACTTCTATGGTGACGTGATTAACAAACTTCGTAAGATCCTTGGTCATGATCATTTTCATACTATCTTTGTTAAACTTATTAAACGGTTTACCAAAAGAGGTTATGAACACATCATTTTGCAACGCACTGCATGCTTGGTGGTGGACCAATTTACAGTTCGCCACTATGCTTTCCTCTTTAATTGTGCGAAGACCGGACAGTCTGTGGACACTATGATGACGTCTATATAAAGCCCAAAAAGGACGGTGACGTTTGATGTTTGTTTACAATCTTGTCTTGTCGTGCCCTTAATGGTTTATTCTCTTGTTGCTCTGGCTTCTGCCAAGTCATTGAGTACCTTCATTGTGGCTTTCTAGCATATTGTATTTTTTTTTATTATATACTTATCAATAATATGTACATAGTACCTTCATTTTCTTACAATGGAATACAACAACCTGTATCACACTACAGGTTATCACTATGCTACTAAAAATAGAATTAGTATCACTATCTTACTAAAAATAGAACAGCGGTTTTTCCAGTGATTCAAGCAAAAATGAGATATTGGGTCCTATAGAAACCACAGCGTCCGAGCGCAATGGCATCGTAGGTCCACACTGTACTGCAAACAAGGACTTGACAATACAATGAAAGAGACAAAAAACAACAGAAAGGGTGGTGAAGACAGGGTTACCGACTTGGAACGGTCAGTAGGCAATAAGGCCTACTGGTTAGCTCGATTTTATATGCGCACAATCCTCGCTATTATCCTGTCTTCAACGCCCAAATAGACAAGACAGTGTAAACAAAACTACATCCCATCAAAAGGAATTCTCTAACAATAAAGTCCACATCCTGAGAAACTAACTAAAGAAACACATACAAAATAATAAACATCTCAGGATGTATCCAGAATCGTACTGAACAACCATAGTAGTTGCAACTAAAGAGAAAACCAATCTAGGGTACGACCAGAAAACCCGAGGGACGAAAGCTCGTTTTACGCCACTATGCGCGAGAACGTCAAGACGACGTTACTCTCGTGTGATCCTTGATCTGGCAATTACCTACTCGAGGGTATACAAACTTCCAGAACACGTTACTCTGGTACTAATCCTATTGTATAATATTTACACGAGCATATTTGTGTTTTAATTATATTATATTGCCTATTGATGCTGCCTTGTTGGTTAGAGATTAGATCATGGCGGGGATTTCTTTATTTACACTGTCCTGTTTTAATGGGATGACAGTGAGGTTCGGTGCACCCTAGAACCGGTTTAAACCCCAGTGGCCTATGTTGCCACTGGCCGTTCCAAGGCGGTAGCCCTATTGTCAACTCTTTTGTGTTTGTGATGTCGTTTGCATTTTTTATTACTATTGCCTTCTCGTTTGTCTGTCTGCGTGTTTGTTTTAGTGTTTTGCGGTTGACTGTCATCCTTGAATGCTGCTTTCCCTGTCCGATATTTTTATCTTTCTTTTACTTATATTGCCTATTAATGCTGCCTTGTTGGTTAGAGAATAGTTCGTGGTGGGGATTGTTTTATTTACACTGTCGTCCCGTTTTATTGGGATGACAGTAGGGTAAGTGTGAGGTTTGGTGCACCCTCGAACCTGGTTTAAACCCGCAGCGGCCTTTTTTTGACACTGACCGTTCCAAGGCGGTAGCCCTATTGTCAACCCTTTTGTGTTTGTGATGTCTAATTTAGCATTTTGTTCATCTTTAACGTTATTCTTTGTTTCTGTGTGTGTTTGTGGTTGACTGTCGTCCTTGAATGCTACTTTTCCTTTTTCGATTGTTATATCTATATTTAAAGATGAAGACTTCGAAAATGATGAAAGAATTATCAAAATCAGATGGTAATCAAAGAAGATATGATCATGTTTGTTTTGAAATAAATATGGAAACAGCCATTTTGAGAACGATTACATTCTAGTTGGACCTGTACCACCATTATAATTATTTTGCATGGGGTTGTTAATAAATATCTACACGAAATATCCAATCCTATCTATGCTGGCCATATAACACACACAATGTAGTATCAGTCAGGCCAAGTGTAACACACAAATGGGCCTGAGATGATGACGTCACCTACTTTTTTTCCCAAAATATTTTCCAAACTGAAATTAACCACCTTCTTTTTTAATTCTGAGGTCAAAATGACCAAAGTACACTTCAAACTATGCTTCACAAAAAGAAGTGCAGCATGTCCATCATACCTTCAATTTTTATATGGTTTTCACCAGAAGCAAGTTAAATGTTTCAGAAAAAAAGGAAAATATTCAATTCATACCAGCCCCATGTCTTTCACCACTCCTATGCTTCACAGTAACTTACTCAATAGTTTAGGACTACTTTTGGTTCCACCTCATTGACACAATGGTACCCGGTCTCGCTCCAGTTATAAAGTGCAATATACACGGGACTATTTACAAATATGATAATTTACTGATTTATAGGAAATAAAATGTAGCAACTGTATGAACAGTAAGTAATAGTACATTATAACCCCAGTAAACGATTGTTCATTCATTTGCAATGCTGTTGTTTTTGTTTTACCTTTCAATGCTATTGATAAATATGCCATATATGGTAATTTAGAACTATGGCGACAAAATGGTGGTTCCCATATCAATTTTAAAAGAGCTTTCAAATGGTCATATCTTCATTGTTTATCATTCAATTTTATATGTTTTTCCCTTTTTTCCACATTTTTCAAAACTCTCAATAATATTATGAATATAGATGTTTAGTTGTATGCCTTCATTTCTTGGTACGACGATGACTGCAAAAAGGCAGTCAGCGATCTTAAAGCTGCATTAAATAATGTTTAACTTGCGGCCAACTCAAACAAATTTAGATAACTTTAGAGCTTTTCGTGCGAAAGCCCGTCGTACTATTAAGGATAGCAAGAGGAAATCCTGGAGAGCTTACGTCTCTAGGCTGAATTCTCGCTCATCTCTTAAGAAGACATGGGACATGGTCCGGAAAATAAGTGGTAAAGGTAATGTTAGTTCTGTAAATCATCTTAAAACAGATAATGGAGATATAACATCTGTCAAAGATATTACAAACACTTTGGCAGAAACTTTTTCAAAAAATTCTTCTTCTGAAAATTGTCAATCAAATTTTCTGAAAAATAAGGAACTAAAAGAACAGAAGAAGCTGAACTTCAAGTCGAAAAACTTGAAGAAATACAATAAACTATCCACTCTCAAAGAACTTCGAGAGTCCCTTAAAAAGGCTCATGATACATCAGCTGGTCCTGATGATATCCATTATCAATTACTAAAACATTTACCTGAATCCTGTCTCTCTACCCTTCTTGATATATTTAATAAGGTTTGGGTGACGGGAAACTTCCCCGATTCTTGGCGGCAAGCAATCGTTATTCCAGTCCCCAAACCTGGAAAGGATCATACGGACCCACTAAATTATCGCCCAATCGCTTTAACGAGTTGTATATGTAAAACCATGGAACGAATGATTAATGAGGGACTCGTTTGGTACCTGGAGTCCAACAAACTGATAACAAAGTATCAAAGTGGATTCCGGCGCCAACGAGGCACACCAGACAATCTCATTCGATTTGAATCGTTTATTAGGGAAGCTTTCATAAAAAATGAACTTCTAGTCGCTGTATTTTTTGACTTGGAAAAGGTTATGATACTGCATGGAAGTACGGTATTATGAATGATCTTCATGACCTTGGTCTTAGAGGCCGATTACTCATTTTTATAGAGAAATTCTTAGATGATAGACAATTTCGTGTCCGAATGGGTTCAACGCTCTCTGATATTCATGAACAAGAGATGGATGTTCCACAGGGCAGCATACTCTCTGTCAAGCTTTTTAATATAAAGATTAACAGTATAGTAAAATGCATCAATCCAGGTGTGGATTGTTCTCTATATGTTGACGACTTTGTTATATGTTATCGTGCATAAAACATGAATACTATCGAGAGACAATTACAACAATGTCTCAATAAACTTCAGACCTGGTCTGATGAAAATGGTTTTAAATTTTCTAAATCTAAAACCAACTGTATGCACTTTTGCCAACTACGCAAACATCACGAAGACCCTCATCTAACACTGGGCGGTTCACCTTTACTAGTAGTGGGTGAGACGAAATTCCTAGGTCTTATTTTTGACCGTAAATTAACGTTTATACCACACCTTAAATACTTGAAGGCCAAATGCCTTAAAGCTCTTAACTTACTTAAAGTTGTTGTAAACACTAATTGGGAAGCAGATCGAAAAGTCCTCTTGCGACTTTACAGATCCCTTATCAGATCCAATCTAGACTACGGCTCAATATTATATGGACTCGCAAGTCGTACTTGCAGATGCTCGATCCTATACATAATCAAGGATTACGACTCGCCTTAGGTGCCTTTCGTACATCACCAGCCGAAAGTCTATATGTTGAAGCTAATGAACCATCACTGTCTCATAGACGGGACAAATTGGCCCTTCAGTATACCATTAAATTACAATCTAACCCTTCAAATCCAACTTTCGATACTGTTTTTAATCCTAATTATGAACCTCTTTTTGATCGAAACCCGAAGGCCGTTCGGCCATTTGGTCTTCCTATTAAACCAAACTTAAGAGTCACTGAAATCGACCTAAATTTGATTGCCAAGTACAAAGTACCACAAATTCCACCGTGGACTTCGGAAACACGAACAATTATTTTTGATTTTTGTAATAATAACAAATCCATTACAGATCCTACTATCTTTCGAAGCAAATTTAATGAAATTAAATCGAAATACAGTTACTTTCAACATATAAACACAGATGGTTCTAAAGATGGAGACAAGGTATTAGACCGTGAGCCATACACTTTTTTGTTACCATCTCAAGGGACAAATTCTTACTAGTACCATGTTATTGAGTACCTTGTAGAGAAACAAAAAATCCATGATAGCAGTGTGAACAGGGTAGCTGATTCCTGTTATTAGAGTTATCTCCCCCTTTTAAGCAAAACACTTGTTTCTTCAAATAATCGTTTTCGCTGAAACTAGAAGAGCTACAGGTCTAATATGTTGCATGAATTATACATTTAGGGTCCTCTACCAAGTATTTATAAAATGGTGACCCCAGGGTCAAATATGGCCCAGCCCCGGGGGTAACATTTTTCCTACAGTTATATAGGAAATCTTTAAAAAATAAATAATTTTCTCTAAAACTGTAAGAGCTAGAGGTCCCATATTATGCATGAAGCATAAGCTTATGGTCCACTAGCAAGTTTGTTAAAATGTTGACCCTGTGGTCATATCTGGCTCCATCCCAGGGGTCATATATTTACATAAGGTCGTCTAGAAACATCTTTAAAATCTCTTCTTTAAAAAAACAAGAGTCAGAGGTCTACTATTTTGCATATTGTACAAGCTTATGGTTCTCTACCACTTTTGTCTGTGTCCAACTATGGCCCGGTTCTAGGGTTATTGAATTGAATTGGGTTTTAAGGCGCACCAACACATGAACATGCCAGGCTCATCCCCCATGTACATCGAGATAAAATATGGAGAATGGGCCTATAATTGAGCAGCAAAGTACACAGAAGTGGCTTAGTTAAGAAGTAACCCGGCCACAAAAAGTAACAGTAAGTGTTATATATCAAACTGTTCGGGAATGTCTGAAGTTTATCAGACTACCGGCATAAATTGCAGATTGTTGGTACTAAGCAAGAAATCCAAGATGGCGGACAAAATGGCCGCCATTTTTTAAAAAAAACATGATATATTTGATAATTACAATACGAAATCATTTCTTTCACAAACATTAACTGTTTTTGTTATTTTAAATGAACTATGTATGCAGTTCAGTAATAAAAATAAGTTACAGCTGAAAATATTGCAGAAATGATTTTTTTGGCTAGTTAACGGCTGAAAAATGGCTCAAAACTTACAAAATTTGGGGTACTACCTACAATTTTAAATTGTTTAATATCTTGTTTCGTTTTTTTTTGCATATTTTTGTTCATTAAAATATACAGTGGTGTATGTCCTGCACAAAAATGTATACTATTACGTTTTAGTAGACCCCGAACTCTCAAAATCGAAAAAAAAGTGGGTGGGGTATTTTGACATGAGAAAATCTGTAAATTCGTAATAAATGGCTTTACTGATAAAAGGCTATCACTTGTTTACCCGGTACTGTTTGATTCATAAGCTTACAATAAACTGGAAACTATTGTTACTGAAAATACCAACTCAAATCAATAGTTTACATACTTAAAATGTTCAAGGTCAAGGTCATATTCAAGGTCAAAAGGTCAAACACATGAAAAAAATATATTTCACCGTAATTTTCCCTGATAAATTATGTTGTCAATGTACATGAAAAGAACTTATATTGCATGTCAATATAATCTGTAGTGTAAACTCTTTCCAACGGGGTGCATTTTAATTATCCACCATTTGGTAATCATGGAGAAATTCAATATGGCGGTCAAGATGGCCGTCGTCTTTCGCAGTTTGAGTGAAATATTGGAAAACATGCTATACTGATGTTTGTGTGTATACATGTATGCACTATTCTAATAGAGACACATTAAGTAACTTAGAGAAACATTAAGTAACTAACATAAACTAACATTGTAAAATGTATACATTGTACAAATCAACCATGTCATGTTATTGGAGCACACTAGGTAATAATCTTTCAAATACTATTGATTACTTAACAGGTATCGCCATGTTCAAAAATATTTTTCAGTGTCATTTACATGACAGTTGAAAGGACTGTAAATATGTTTCTACAGCAAGCTTCTGACTTGGTGCAAGCTCTGCACTCGCATGCCACTGTACAAGGTTGTTCAAGTGACGAACAAACACAGAAAATCTCACAGACATTATCACAGCTACATACAAGATCACTGAGCAACTATGGAGGCGCTGCAGGCTGTGACATTATCTGTGGTACAGCTAACCCTGACTGAGAATCAATTGAGTAACCATAGTCAGTCAAGTTTGGAGTATTGGCGTCCGCCACCAAAGCCCCTTTCCAGACCAGCAACTGATAGAGACATCGCTGTAGATGCAACATGAAACTGTCGTCTGTCGTAGTCAATCGCCTGGGTTTGACATGTTTGTTTCTGACAACCCTTTCTGTTCGCAATGCATTGAGTGGGGTACAATTTAGATGGCCATATAGTTCACTAACAAATTGAGTACAGGAACAAACCTGACCATTTGTCAGTTCAGGAACTTCTCCTAAACAGCATAATCCCTCAAAGGAAGGGGCCTTATTCATTAGCAGTTTGAAGGCTGACTTCTTGCCAACGCCAAAGAATGAACTGCACGTATCGCATCCAGTTAAACAGTACACCACCAGCAGAATATGCAACTGTTCTGGTGACATCGCATGCACAATTTTATGTACAGGAATGCATCTTGTCATGTCAGTATGGAGAGACTTTCTTCCTATCTGAAAATAAACTGTTGATATTCCAATTGTTCTGAAATGGTGTATGAGAAGTACTAACACATCTGTGTCTGGACTAAACAGCATGAGCGTTGTGATGCCTTCATTTGCTACATACTTTGCGTGTAGCATCATCACAGTATCAGCCTCCTCTTGTGACGTGAATAGTTCTGGAACATATGAAATGACTTTGGAAGTGATACAGAGAACTTTTTTTCAAGACCACCACTTACAACAATGGACTTGTCACCAGAAAGAAGTTCAACAGAGTTTTGTGCAATGTAAAACTTGGTGAGCTCCTTCTTGAAATATTTTGCAAAGTGCAATCTTCCAATCAGCGATGGTCATGTCAGGTTGAATTGCAAATGCTCTGGACTGGGACTGATCTTCTCCACGTTTCATGCGTGTTTGACTTTTGGCACTATGTGGCCAGTACCTGTCAAAAACAACATGGATTTTAAGGGAACTTTTGCTGCATGACAAAATGATTTTGCCATTTCTTTGTAGACTGACCTTTGCTGGGTTAATGGTTGAAGCATCTGCACGACAGCCATTCCATCAAAAATTATATTGTCAGCATTTTCAGAGGGGGAAAAAGAATCAGTGACCAACTCTCCTAACTTGAGCATGAAATCAGCCTTTTTGGTGGACATCATCTCCCCTTCACCTGTTAATAAGCTGAGAAAGACAGGGGCATTCTCAAATGACATAACACGCCATAGGGGAACCTTTTTGAACGAATTCATTGCCAGAAGATGAATGTACATTACCTCTGCATTAATCGGTACGTCTTTCGATTTAGACTGGATGACTCGACATTTACCACCCATGGTTTTCGCACTGACTCTGGGGATCGGATCATAGAAACTGACACATGGTGATTCATGTCCCTCTTTGACTACAAGCCTCTCTTCCACAAACCTGTCAAGGCAATCAGAACCCTTGTCAAAGCAATTTAAAAGGCTGATTTCAACTTCAGGGGACATAGACACGTCAGTAGCAAAATATAATAATCTTGATGGAGGATCTACAATACTGAAAGTGATCAAACATTGCTTGCATTTTTCTGATATTGTCATTGTAAGCCTTCTATTAAGGTTCATTGTCTGTGTGATGCCTGTGATTTGATTTTCACCTCTACTAAGACCTTGATTGGAATAAACATGGGAATATTTGGCAGTAAGAGGCCGCGAAAGAAACCATCTACTAAGTGCATTATCTCTATGAGTTAGACCTACTATCCCACCACTAGATTTTAAAGCCTTATTATCCGTAACCTCTAGACAGTAATCTATCCACACAGAATTGAATATTCCATCTATCAACTTGGCAACAAAGTTTCCGTGTGAAAAACTTCTTTTCACTTCATCAGGAACTCTCTGCATACTGAGTACCATATACGGCATGTACTTGGCATAAATGGTGCGATTGGATGGAAAGAAAAATGGAAGAAATTGGGATTTGGAGTACTCATATACCTCCCAGAGACCATGTATTGACGCAGACAAAAAGAGTTTGAATGGAGTTGACACGTTTGTAAGGTAATTATCCCAAAACTTGAATGTTGGAGACAGTTCTCGTCCCTTCAAACTGAACTCATCAAGCAATGGAACAACTACCGATTCCAGAAATCTCAATGTTTCACCATGATCATTGGCCTCATGTTCCAGACAATCATATTGGTCAAAGAAAAACGTTCCTCGAAATGCACGACAACTTAAAATTTAACAGAAACCGAGATGTCAGAACCTCATCTAGCATCAAGAAAGCTTTCAAGCCCCTATCAAAATCCTTTCCAGCTAGAATATGCTGTTCAGTATTGGGTGCAAATACATCAGAATGTGAAAGCAACTGTTTCAGACCTGCGTCGTCGTAAAGGAAGCCAATTCCTGCAAATACACAACAGGTATGACTCCGTCAAGCTCAGACGTTTTTGCCCAAACTACCTCTAATGCCTTTGTTAATAAACCCATGTCAAAGAAGACAGGACACACGTTTTGATCTAGAGCATTAATTTGCTCTTTAACACGCTTGATGGTAGTATAAATGGTGTTGTAATGTGTAGGTGTTGACATAATCATTGGGTTAAATGCAACTTCACATGGTTCTATCAACTTATCAGAAGTAACCTGTGACTGAAATATTGTCCAAGGCGGTACTGGCTCGGACCTGTCATCGCAAAACATCCCCATACGACATCAATTGTACATGAGTTCCTTAAGTTTCATGATATTGGCGGTTTCTGGTTCTTGAACCCTCACTTCCTCTGTAAATGAGACTGTGTAACCAAGGCCGTACATGTCATCAATGAGCTTCCTACTGCCATACAAATGATGGAGATGAACGGATAGTCCAAGATGCTTCGGGGTGACAACGGAGGTCGCAGCAAACATCAAATCACAACACAATGCCAATAACTTTGTATTTTGAACTGATTCATCATAATCACTCGTAACATTTTCATAGTGCTCCTTTCTTGTGATTCAACTCAAAAACGTGTACAACAATTGATCAACAAACTTCTTTTGGCCATATAGAGTTATTTCATTGGAAGAAAAGTACTCCTTATCTAATTTATTTACAGTTTGGAACCTGTTTCTTATAATTCCAGCTGCTTTATGCAAAATCTGCTCATCTGTATGCTTGTCATGGGAAACATTAATGTCAGCTAAGATTTCATTTTCTTCTGTTAAGGTATGTCAACATTTTCTTCTGTTAAGGTTGTCAAAACATTACCAAACGTGCATGCCGCTTTCAGAGCTAGCTCCATGCTTATATTAGAGGAACACACTAAGCTGCTTAGTCCTTGTCGTGGAATTATTGGTAGTTCAGGCCAAACCTTTTGTACGAGGGAGGTTCAATATATTCTGTCACTGGTATTCGGAACTAACAGATACAGGAAATATAAAAAAACTTCTTATTACAATCCTTCAAAGTATTCCCCCTGTACAGATACACACTTTCGGAATCGCGCTATCCATGACGTAAAGGTAGCAAAGTAGTCTCCCCTTGGTATACTGTTGAGACACTGAATATTCCGGCACCAAGGGCACTTATGGAAGCATAGCGTCTACCAGAGTGTTTTTTCTTCAGCAAAGGGAATAGGAAAAAGGCATAGTGACTAAAGTCGGGAGAAAGTTGGGTGTGCAAGCTGTACCACTTTTTCTTGCTCCAAGAAAGACTGCAAGGTTTTAGCTTTGTGAGCTAAGGCATTGTCATTAATCAGCTGGATGCCATTCAAAACTTTACTTGGGCGTTTTTTATTGTAATTATTTTTGACTACTTTGAGAAATTTGTCCTTGTAAAATTTGGTTGTGATGGTTTTTCCCAGTTTGGATGGAATTTGTACCACATGGCCACTGGAATTAAAGAAAGTTGCATACAAAATATTTTTTAGCGATTTTTGTTCGTTTTGCAATAATCGGTCTTGCCTGATGTATACAAAACCATTGTTTATTGTTTACCCGCCGCTGGGGCTCGAAATAGTACACCAACGTTTCATCTCCAGTGAGCAACTCAAAACATTTTCTAGGATGACAATTTTCATATTTTTTAAGAAGATTTTTAGCACATTTTAAGCGTTTGGCCTTTTGTTCAGTTGACAGCAAATGAGGGACCCATCTAGCACAAAGCTTCTTTAATTTCAAACAGTTGGTCAAAATGTGATGAATTGTGCCTTCTGAGATGCCAAAACTATTAGCTATCTTTGAAACTGTATACCGTCCATCTTCGTCTGCCATGGCCTTCACAGCATCAATGTTATCCTTTGTTGCTTCAACAACAGACCTGCCAGGACGGTTACGGTCTTTAATGCTAAGTTTACCCTCTTTAAATGTCTTAGCCCAACGAAAATCCTTTCTCAATGCGACGGCAGAACTGCGATGTACACGGCACAGTTCAGCATAAATCTCTTTTGCAGGTACTTTTAAAGCAATTCTGGCTTTAATGTAAGCCCTAATTTCAATGTTTTCTTCACTTTTCATAATAGCATTGAAATATAGCCACTATACATGAGTGCGCATAATTCAACAATGCATATCTCCGTCAATTGTTATCGGATTAAACCGCTATTTTGCATGTACGTAGTTAGTGAAATCGCCTTCAAATGCACGAGATTTTAGTGCGGTAATGTAAGGTGGTTTCTACGGAAGCGTATTAGTGACAGAATATATAGAATGCCCCTCATAGTACCTTTTTTATTTTTCTGTTTCTTATGTTTTCGATCAACAGACCATTTTCATTGGCTAACTTAATGAACGTGTCTCTTAATGATGCTAACTCAAATACTTTAAACTGTTTTCAATGTCTTCCTCAATTTCGCGTTTTAAAAGAACTGCTATATATTCCAAATTTATGTTTTCACTAAGTGAACTTTCTTTCTTGATCTGTTTTTGTTTTATATATGGCGCTAGACATGTTTTTTTTCTGTCTGTGATACCTTGCCTCTGCGGCGACTAAATCACCGTTGACATTCAAAAGACATTTAAGCAAAATCTTGTCATCTTTATCCTTAGCTGCTTCGAGCAATTTATTGTACATAGACGATGTTGAATTTGTAGATGATTCGACAATGGACCATGTGTTACGCTTATTCGGGAAACATTTCTGACCACATATAAAGCATGGTTACCAAACGGAGGACAATAAAAAGCCTACTGTTGGAAAGAGTATACATTGCCTAGTATATACGAACATGCAAAAACTGTTGTATTTATATACATTGACAAAATTATTAGGGAAGGTTTATAAAATTATTAGGGAAGGTTTATGGCGAAATACCATTTTTTTCAGGATTTTTACCATTTGACCTTGAATATGACCTTGACCTTGATTTTGTTTGAGTCTGTAAACTATTTAGTTGCGTTGGTATTTTCAGTAACAACAATCTCCAGTTTATTGTAAGCTTTTAAGTCAAGCAGTAAAGAAATAATAGCCTTTTTTCAGTAAAGCGATTTATTACGAATTTACAGATTTTCTCATGTCAAAATACCCCACCCACCTTTTCTTCGATTTTGAGAGTTCAGGGTCTACTAAAACGTAACAGTATACATTTTTGTGCAGGACATACGCCAGTGTATATTTTAATGAACAAAAATATGCAAAAAATAACGAAATAAGATATTAAACAATTTAAAATTGTAGGTAGTACCCCAAATTTTGTAAGTTTTGAGCCATTTTTCAGCCGTTAATTAGCCAAAAAAATCATTTCTGCAATATTTTCAGCTGTAACTTATTTTTATTACTGAACTGCATACATAGTTCATTTAAAATAACAAAAACAGTTAATGTTTGTGAAAGAAATGATGTTGGTATTGTAATTATCAAATATATCATGTTTTTTTTTAAAAATGGCGTCCATTTTGTCCGCCATCTTGGATTTCTCGCTTAGTACCAAAAATCTGCGATTTATGCCGGCAGCCTGATAAACTTCAGACATTCCCCAACATGTTGATATATGACACTTGCTGTTACTTTTTGTGGCCGGGTGGTTTGCTGAAATATCGAACTTGCTGCTCAATTACTAGGACCGTTTCACTCTGAACTGCAGAGTTGCTGCAAATTCTATTGTAGACACTCCATTTACGCTGGAGCCACGTTTATTGTTTTTCTGCCACTGCTCTTAGTGATGTGAGCGAGATGGCACCTGAAACAATGCAGGGGTCATGGTGAAGACCTTTAATGAGCATATATATAGGAAAGAGTTATATAGGAAAGTCCATGAAATATTCTTTTTCTGATACAACAAGAGCTAGAGGTCTAATACGATGCATGTAGCATAAGAGTATCGATTTCTACCAATTTATTTCGTTCCAATGGTGATCTTATGGTCAAATTTCGCCCGGTCCCGGGGGTCACATATTTACATAGAGTTATGGAGGAACGTCTATAAAGATCTTCTCTGAAACAACAAGAGCTAGAGGTGTGATA
Source organism: Cyrtodaria siliqua (assembly GCA_037043455.1). Taxonomy (NCBI): domain Eukaryota; kingdom Metazoa; phylum Mollusca; class Bivalvia; order Adapedonta; family Hiatellidae; genus Cyrtodaria; species Cyrtodaria siliqua. Next base: position 53,040 of record JAWPHD010010696.1, read on the forward strand.
AGCTACATGTAGCTTAAGATTATTGTCCTGTACCAAATAATTTATATGGTGTCCCTTGAATCAAGCATGGAATCAAATTTGGCCCTGTCCCGGGGGTCACACTATAACATTGAATTATATAGGAAAACATATTCAAACAGCTTCTCTGATACTTCAAAAGCTAAATAATAGTTCGCATGTACCATAAGCTTATGATCGTCTACCTAGTTTGTTCAAATGGTGACAATGGGGTCAAATATGGTCACTAAGGGGGTCACAGTTTTACTGATTTATATAAAGAAATTGTTGTTTCTTAAAACATGAGAGCACTTTGAGACAAGGCGAGTGGGTCTCTTGTTTATGGCTTGAAGTTGTACACATAAAATCACTTCAAAAGTTTTAAGCAAACTGACATATATAAAGAATGTGACTTTTGATAAGGTATTCCATTATGAAGACTTAACCATGTTTACAAATCGCATATTGAATAAATCCACGTACTAAAATCACAAAGTAGACCACTGCATTTTCGACAAGTTGCAAAAAAAAACAGAAAGAAAAAGAAAAGGCATTTTACGGTTAAACTGTTGATTTTTAGGTGTTTGTTATACAAATTTTAAAATAACCCGCCAAATTATGACAAAATTACACTACAAAAACAGTTTATCAAAACTCTATCCAGGTGTTCATCTCATATAATAATGCATATGTGTCCCTTAAAAGTATATGTTTATTCATGCTTTTTTTTTGTAATATCCGTAATTGAATAAGTGTAAAATGAATTATCCATTTTTTGTTTTTTTTGTCTGGCTGGTTAAAGCTTTTTATATTGTATCTATAGAAAGAAATATAAAAAGATCGGACAGGGAAAGTAGCATTCAAGGAGGTCAGTCAACCACAAAGCACAGAAACAAACACGCAAACAGACAAACAAGAAGGCAAAAGTAATAATAAATTCAAACGACATCACAAACACAAAAGGGTTGACATAGAGTTTTGATTCTCAAACGATGTAAGTTATATGTACACGTCGTCGTCAGCAGGTTTAGAAACGATGTACATATGTTGTAAAGTGGATAGCACGGGGATCTTTAAATTCAAAGGACCCTGGTTCAAGCCTCACCGGAGCCAGTGAATTTTGTCGGTGTGTTCTTGGGCAAGACACTTTTACCCTCGTCCGTCGGATGGGGACGTAAACCAGGCGATCCCATGTATCGCTTGTTTTTTCCTCCCATCATGTTAAAGAAACATATATGTGTCTATTCGTCAGTAGGGCAGGTTCCTAAATGTTCCTAAATGCCTATATCTATATATCCCCCCTCACCCCCCCCCCCCCCCCCCCCCCCCCCTTCCACACACACCCTCTCTCTCTTCATTGGCAATACACCTTCTTTTTTAGGTAATATTCATTCCACTTGCTCTTGCATGCGCAAAAATAGGGTTGATGCTTACTATCCTAGGTTAATTCCATACTCTAAATCAAGTACGGAGAACATCACAACCTATATTTAGATACATATCCTAAGCAGGTGATATTGTAACAACTGCACCAATACTAACAAATAGTTGCCATGGTAAGTAGTTAGTACAGTGATCTGGGTATCACCCTAAAGATATTTTTTCGTCGACGCCGTATGGTTCCCGGGCAAGAATATGACCACTGCTTATCCAGACATAGGGGTAAAATTTCCCCGAATTTATGTTAATTTTGTCATTTTCATCATGAAACCTGTATTGTTTCAGGTGCTACTTCAGTAGTGGCAGTGATCAAGGCTCCAGCGAAAAATAGAGTGTTTACTAGAGAATTTGCAGCAACTCTGCAGTTCTGCAGGTAAGAAGGTTCTAGGCACATTCTGAAAATTTGTATCTAGATGTTAATGAAAAGTGAGCCGGGTCGAAAGTTCATTCCTGTTGGCGCCATATAACATGTTTGTGTTGGTGCGCTGTAAAACCCGAATTCAAATCAATTCATCTTCGTCGATTCTTTCTTCAGTTACACAAAAATGGTTCGTGCAAATACAGATACTACTATTTTTACATTTCATGTGCAGAATTCTTCATTGTGTTGTATATGGGTGAGGTAATTCAGGTGTAAAAATTCTTAAATATGCATAAATTGTAATTAAAAAGTATTAAAATAGACAACTTTTAAGATTTTGCGTTGCAATATGCAATGTTTAATTCATGTATTTATGTGTTATACATAATCCAAATGTGTAATCATAATAAGTATTGCCATGACGCAAACACCTAAAAAATACTTGTTAAAAAACACACGTTAAACCGCACATTTCCTTTATCTAGAATCCTTTGGACTATGTGTCGTCTGTGCAATATATGAATATATCAGAACATGTTAATACTATTTATGTTGCAGTTACTTTGAGGAAGGCTTATACTTCCAGTTTGGCATGCGTCTCAACTTATCAGGCTTACTGAACACATATGTGCAATGCCATGAAAATTGCTTAGTACTTAATTTCATCAATATATCATAACAATCCCTTATTCATATTATAATATTATTTAAATCATGTAGAAAGGTTGTAAATTACTGATTCTTACAAGTTTACACATATACTGTAAACAATATTAACTAAACTAAATTCATAAAAATGTGTCGATAGTGGGTGGGGTAAATTGACTTCTAATTTGAAGCAAAATAGAGATTTTAACTGAATTCAGTGCTAAAAAATAGCTTATGTACGCTTTATGTAACTCAATGAATTGTAAACATAAGTGCATCTTTAAAAAGTACATCAATAATTATTCACACAAGCATGACATTCAAAAATGAACATCAAAATTCTTATATGAAAGCGCTACAATGATAACCTATTAAAGTTCGATTTTTTTTATATAAGCTACCTGTTCCAGATTGCTATCATGGAAAAATGTAATCTATATACATTGCTCTTTTCAAAAAGTGATGGTAGAATTTGTCCCTTGAGTTGGTAACAATATCGAAAAATTTGGGTCCTGGCTCAAGGCCTATATCTGCAGCAGCTGTGGTTCACAAACATAGCATAAAGAGCCGCCAGCCTGACAAGGCCATTATCTTCTCAGCTGAACTTAAGGCAATCAATTGAACTTGCCTTAAGTATTTTTCAGGAATCTGATGATGACCATTTCGGAATCTTTTCTGATTCCCTTTGATCTCTTCAAACACTGGGTAATATGAAACATGATAATCCAGTTGTGCGTCAACTTTTAGAAAAGTACAATTCTCTTATAATTGATAATGTTATTATTTTCTGCTGGCTTCCAAGCCATGTAGGAATACGTGGTAATGATAGAGCTGATAGTGCTGCTAAGGCAACATTAGGTTTACATATATCTAATACCAAATTACCTTATACTGATTTTAAAAGTTGTATCAACACATATATTCGTAACTCTTGGCAAGCCGCTTGGGATTTGTCAGCTAACAATAAACTCCATTCAATTAAACCGGCGTTCTTCTAATAGACCCATTCGTCGGGAAGAAGTTGTCCTAGCCCGGTGCAGGATAGGACATACACGTTATACTCATTCATATTTATTACAAGGTGAGCAATTACCGGAATGTATACCCTGCTTTGCACCGTTAACGGTCAAACACATCTTGTTGGAATGTGTAGACTTTGATCATATGCGTCAAAGGTACTACAATGTTAATACTATGAAAGAGTTATTTGATACTATAGATTTTAGTCTTGTTTTAGATTGCCTAAAAGAAATCAGACTATATTAATCATTATAATGTGTTCTTATATATATTTACTTGTTTCTATACCCGTTGACGGGCATTTGTTAATTTACATATATAGTTTATATTACTACCATATCGTCCCTTATTTGTAAATAGTTTTATCTTTATATATTTACATTAATTTTTAATTAATACTTCTTTTTTATATCTTTCATTAGTTTTTGCGCACAATATGACCTGTTTATGTGTCGACGTGCCGTAAAACACCATTCATTCATTTCTTGTAGGTATAGTTCCCTATCGACAAACCCCATCGCCGTTCTTTCTTTTTATAACAATTTAAAAGTGCGTACTTTTTACGTACAGGTAGCTATAGTAACACGGATCACACTCACACCAAGGTTATACTCATATTTATCATACACTCAAGCACGTCTAGTACGCATGTGGGAGGTCGGTGATTCAATCCCCGACCGGGTCGTAACAAATACTTTATTTAGCCCTTGCCTTGCACATAAATGGTTGGTCGGACCGTTGTCACGATTAATGTGACTGGTTGGGGTTTCATGTTATGTGTCTACGGCATGGTATTCCAATGTGACGGCACTATAAGGAATTGAATGTTTTTTAACGGCTCATCAACACAGTACAGGTTATTTAGAGCCGCCCCAGAGAGAGGGGAAGGTAACATAGGATTCCGGGAACCGTGCCCTACTAGTATTATCGAATAGATTTCTATGGTTCTTTAACGTGCTCGGAGGATAGACCGATACACGGGACCGCCCGGTTTACGTCCGCATCCGACGGACGAGCCTAAGGGAAAGTGTTTTGCCCAAGGACGGCACCATAAAGTTGGGCATGTAGCATACTGCTTGAAGTAGACACCGGTTTACGTCCCCATCCGACGGACGAGGCTAAGGGAAAGTGTTTTGCCCAAGGACGGCACCATGAAGTTGGGCATGTAGCATACTGCTAGAAGTAGACACCGTCGTTATATGACTGACATATTGTTAAAAGCGACGTTAACCCCCCTGCATAAATTACCATAAAATGACGAAATTAATGTACCGTTGATTTCTACTCCATAGGTTACTAGTATGTATAACCATTTTGTTTATCAATATCATATTACGTTGACCGAGTATTGACTTTCATATCCCTTCCTACCCCTTCTCCAAAAAGAGAAAACGGGGTTGGCTGGGGTATGAAATAAAACCTTAATTTCCACTTAAAAAGTTTGCATGTTGTAATATTGTAACATTTAATATGTATTTTAAACAGCTTATAGCATTTTTTTGTAACATTTAATATGTAATTTTAAACAGCTTATAGCATTTTTTCACACACACCCTCTCTCTCTCTCTCTCTCGTTTACATTTATTTATTTTTTCGCTCTTTCTCATTTCCATTTATTAATTCTTCACTAAAACAATATATTTTACAAGATCTTTACGATTCGTAGACTTCATTTTCAATGCGTTTTAGTCCGGTTGCCAAACGCCGTTTTTAGCCATGACCCAAATGTATCGTCCACACAATGTTTTTTGATGGTTTTAATATATTTAAGGTATGCTGATTATGAATCTGAATAATGCCACATTGACATCCTTGAGGAAATTGAAATATCCAAGATGGCCGCCAAGATAAGATGGCTCCCGTGACATTAAAATGACAATATCTTGGTCTCTATAAATAGCTAGGACAATGACTTTGGTGTCTATGACTAGGTTTTTGGGATCAAGGAATCCATTTCTTTCTTCATCTCACTTATAAGTTAAATACAAATATCCAAGATGGCTGCCAAGATGGCAACCGTGACATTTAAATGACAATATGTTGGATTCTACATTACAATATCCAAGATGTCTGCCGTGACATTAAAATGACAATATCTTGACTTATACATAATGCGTTTGGTGTGCACTGCTAGGTTCATAGGGCAAAGGAACCATTTTCTTACTTCATTTAACTTCTATATTTATCATATCTTAAAACAGTGATGTATGGCTTTCGAGACTGCTACCATCAATGCAAAATTGGCGATAAAGCCAAAACCATGAGTTAACATTACCTAAAAACAATGTTTACAAGCTGCTTTGCACCTTCTGGAAAAACATGCTGCCGAGATGCCTACACAATATAAGGGTTTTATATCGTCTTCTAACGGACGTATCAGTTAACGAGATCAGTCACACGTCATCTGGTTGAATAGTGACCTGAATATCATCGCCGAGATATTCATCACTAGACTTATAGTTTACCCATCTATTTACGTATTGCTTGGCATGTTGCGTTGACAGAAAACAGTGCAGTGTAAAACCACATCTCGCACTGGAACAGGGTTGCTCAGATGTACAACCCCATCTCATCACCTTAAGGATATCACATTACGTGGTCCGAGTATTAACATTCATACCCCATCCAACCTCTTCTCAAAGAAGCCAAAACAGGGTTGTCTGGGGTATGAAATAAAACCTTATTTTCAACTTAAAAGTTTGCAGATTATAAAATTAAAACGTTTAACTGGTGATCTAAAAAAAGATAATCGTATTTTTCCAGTAAAAGATGTTTTTATACGTGTTTTATTGTTGAAAATTAATGTCCGTTATAAGATCCTGCTAATATAAGCTTTCCCATTACTTAATAAAATTAAAAATTTAGCTCTGGCGGTATATCTGGTTGCATTGTCACAGGAGAGAAAGAGGCTTCACATTTGACCAGTTTGTTGGAAATATAGCTCCAAAATTGGTAAATAAAATCTTGAACTGTACCATTTGACAGTCAATTAATTATCCACAGGACTTCATGATTTGACAGTCAATTAATTATCCACAGGACTTCATGATTTGACAGTCAATTAATTATCCACAGGACTTCATGATTTGACAGTCAATTAATTATCCACAGGACTTCATGATTTGACAGTCAATTAATTATCCACAGGACTTCATGATTTGACAGTCAATTAATTATCCACAGGACTTCATGATTTGACAGTCAATTAATTATCCACAGGACTTCATGATTTGCTAATTTTCAGCAAGAGTGCTCAACCTGAAGTATAATTTTCAGTGTTGATTTTGTTTTTCTCATATCACCACTGTCCTTACACATTGATGTGAGTATAGGCGTCTCATATCACCACTGTCTTTACACATTGATGTGAGTATAGGCGTCTCATATCACCACTGTCCTTACACATTGATGTGAGTATAGGCGTCTCATATCACCACTGTCTTTACACATTGATGTGAGTATAGGCGTCTCAAATCACCACTGTCCTTACACATTGATGTGAGTATAGGCGTCTCAAATCACCACTGTCCTTACACATTGGTGTGAGTATAGGCGTCTCAAATCACCACTGTCCTTACACATTGATGTGAGTATAGGCGTCTCATATCACCACTGTCCTTACACATTGATGTGAGTATAGGCGTCTCATATCACCACTGTCCTTACACATTGATGTGAGTATAGGCGTCTCATATCACCACTGTCTTCACATTGGTGTGAGTATAGGCGTCTCATATCACCACTGTCCTTACACATTGATGTGAGTATAGGCGTCTCATATCACCACTGTCTTCACACATTGGTGTGAGTATAGGCGTCTCATATCACCACTGTCCTTACACATTGATGTGAGTATAGGCGTCTCATATCACCACTGTCTTCACATTGGTGTGAGTATAGGCGTCTCATATCACCACTGTCCTTACACATTGATGTGAGTATAGGCGTCTCATATCACCACTGTCTTCACACATTGGTGTGAGTATAGGCGTCTCATATCACCACTGTCTTTACACATTGGTGTGAGTATAGGCGTCTCATATCACCACTGTCTTTACACATTGCTGTGTTTTTGTTATTCTCATATCACCACTGTCCTTACACATTGGTGTGAGTATAGGCGTCTCATATCACCACTGTCTTTACACATTGCTGTGTTTTTGTTATTCTCATATCACCACTGTCCTTACACATTGATGTGAGTATAGGCGCAAGTTCTTCGATGAAAACATTCTGCAAATCTATTTCACACGAGACCTTTAAGGCCATGATTGTATACTATATAAATTGGATGTTAAAAATTGCACCATATCCAGACTTGACAGCTGTTTTTGCTCACAACCTGGTTGGTTAAAGACCCGCGAAATCCTTCAGACCAACTCGTTTCATGTGTATTCATCTGGTTTTACCAATAGCGACTGTATTGACAACATTTAAAATCCTCGTGATGTTTCTACACCTCTTTATATATTTTTCTTTGCATGTTTTGTATTTTTACTATGCTATATACATATTCACGACAATAGACTACTTGTTTACGAAAATAGACTACTTCTTTTGTAGTCGCATTAGTATTTTTTTTCAAATCGTCAACCTATTGAATTTACAAAAATCGACCGTCATATATAACATTACATCTGTTGAAAACGACGTAAAACACCATTGAAGCAAACAAAATCTTCTCGTTATGTAATAATAATTTTTAGTTTTATATCCATTTATTTTATATCAGCTATAGATATCCGCGTTTTATATGGGTGATGGAAAGCCTGATCTTACACATAGTGGAAGATAAAAAAAGTCACGCGCTGATATCAACAATGACAGTTGCATGAAGTTATTGTGTAAATACACATGCGAGTATTTCGCAGAATAAATAGAGGAATCAAGCTTCGGTATCCGGTTCAGACAGGGAAATTTCAACCATCGGTATAATGGTTTTAATGAATTTCAAACAATTATACCTCGGGTTGAAATTCCCGATTTTCACCGGATACACATGAAAGATTTTTATACTCTCTCCCAAATTTTTAAATGCTTTGGCGATTGCATATATGTAAACATTTAGTCTGAAACGCACTCTCTCTACAACAACGTATTGACACATATTGTCATGGTATTGAATACATATACATACACATGTACATATACATGAATTGATAAAGGTTTGACAAATATGATTCGTTTCTGTTCCAAATCACCTAACTATGGAAGACAATTTATTAATAGTTATTGAATTTGTTACTGACCCTACTACAGAAATATGTGGGGTCTGTAAGATCTATAGGGGGCAAGGCAATAGCCGAGATTTAACCATTTTAATGGAGCGCCAACGTCATTGAGACTTTCGCGCAATTTGACGTCATGACGTTGACGTAACAACCGGTACAGTTTAAAAACATTATTAATTTTCTTATTGTGTTTGTTACTAACGCCTAGAACTATTTGCAAATTATTTAAGCTTTGAATCGGAAGTGTAGTCCATATTGTTTTAGTGACCCTCTATAAAATCTACTGAAAGATAGGGGTTCACCACGTAACCGCATTCAACTAATGAGATGCCTAGAATTTTGTTCGATGTGTAATAAATACCTGTATCTGATAAGGGTTCGACAAATATTTTACTTTTCTCTTTCAGATCACCTAACTATGGAATATAAATGGTAGGAAGGAACGAAACAAATTATTGTCTTCTGTATTAACTAAGTAACGCTAAATACTGTACTTTGTGCCTTTGGAATGCATTTAGACTACATTAACAAAAACAATGCAGACAGTTACAAAGAAGTCGGAAGAAGCCGTTAAAGAAGTTCATCCAGATAAACATGAAGATAGTATCGCTAAACTCACACAGGACGCCCACAGTGATCTTGACCGAGGATGGTCATGGGTAGTTCTGTTCGCAAGCTTTGGATCGTTTTGTCTTATTGGCAGTACTATGTACCCCGTTGGTATCATTCATTCAACGCTGTTGGAAAGTTTCCACGAGAGCGTAATGTTGACGTCATGGGTGGGAGCGTTACACAGTGCTCTCATTTCGGCAGGAGGTCAGTTAACTGCAACTCTTTATTTCTTTCTTTAATTATTCTTTTAATAACTAAAACTGCATTATAAAACACTAGTCTGCTTTTATTCTAAGACGTTATATGAAACAATATATGAAGATTGCCAGACTATGTTGATGTGTTCAGTTATGTGTTTTGCATCAATATTGGCGATTTGTTGTGAATGAATGAATGAATGAATGGTGTTTTACGGCAGGTCGGCGCAAACATAGGTCATATTGTGCGCAAAAAACTGATAAAGATGAAGAAATACATAATTCAAAAAGGAAGAACCTGCTTGTACATCTTGTGTATCTGATTTAAAAACTAAATTGTCAAGTTTTCAAATTAAGCTAACCTGAGCTGAGGATTCAAAGAGTTATTTAGATGTGTTGTCCTCACGTCCATTGTTGACCTGTCAACTTATACGATACATACTCGACCTCTTCTCAAAAACGAGGCCGCAGTGGCCAAATATATGGCACGTTTGACTTTGAATCCGGGGATTACGGTTCGAGTCTCACTGGTGTCACTGGGTTACTTCGGTTTGTCCTTACACTGACACGTCTAATAGCGAGTCCATCGGATAGGGACGTAAAGGTTCCGTGTATCGGAGTCTATTCTGGGTTACTTCGGTTTGTCCTTACACTGACACGTCTAATAGCGAGTCCATCGGATAGGGACGTAAAGGTTCCGTGTATCGGAGTCTATTCTGGGTTACTTCGGTTTGTCCTTACACTGACACGTCTAATAGCGAGTCCATCGGATGGGGACGTAACGGTTCCGTGTATCGGAGTCTATTCTGGGTTACTTCGGTTTGTCCTTACACTGACACGTCTAATAGCGAGTCCATCGGATAGGGACGTAACGGTTCCGTGTATCGGAGTCTATTCTGGGTTACTTCAGTTTGTCCTTACAATGACACTTCTAATAGCGAGTCCATCGGATGGGGACGTAACGGTTCCGTGTATCGGAGTCTATCCTGGGTTACTTCGGTTTGTCCTTACAATGACACTTCCCATAGCTTGTCCATCGAGTAAACTCAAAGGTTCCGTGCATCGTAGTCTATCCTCCGAGCACATTAAAGAACCATAGGAATCTGATCCTTATGAAGGATGGGAAAAGTTCGAACCAAATTAAAGTATCTTTTTAAAACGTGTGTGTCCTATAATGTCATGCGGATATATATAGGAAACACTCTAAACATCTTCTTCTTAAAAAGCCTTAGATTGTAAATAAAGATAAATTGTTTTTCAGAAAGTATCGTTAAACCGCAAACGTATAGCGATAACACATTAAACGCTATTTTTCTCAAAGACCATTGGGCATATAGTCAGTAACGATAGATGGAAATTGTTAACTTTGTTCACATGAAGTACCTTGAGTAGAAATGGGCGTCGTCCCGGAGGACTCATATTATATAGAGACATAAACAGGAATTTGATTTTTACTTCTTCTTAGGAAATACTTGTCCAATAGCCTCCTTGTGGTGCCAGTATGAACTATATATATATATATATATATATAGATAGATATTTTTATTCAAACATAAGGCATTACGCCCAACAGTTCACATGCAAACAGTACATACATATAAACATGTATAAAATTATGAAATACACACAATATTTTCCAGTTAATGACAATTTGTATAATTTCATAGGTGAGTTTCAAGATCATCTGTATATGTTACTAGTTAAAAAGTATTTGACAACTATTAAGTATATAAGTGTTTACTATAAATTTTAAATTAATATTCCTAAGTACTGATCAGAACACATTTATATCTGTGGACAAAATTGGAGAAAAGTGATATTTATTTATAAAACATGTCGTCTCTTCTTTTAAAACTTTTACTAATGAAAACGGACAGTTTCTTTAATAAACTCTTGTTTCTGTTGTCATAAGTTCAATAAATTTTGATATGTTTGGTTATATAAGGGTGAGAAAATACATACATCTACAAAATACCTTTCAAAACGCACTGGATCCCCGAGGGGAAACGAAAATGTTGGAATAAATTAATAGATGGAGAAAAAAACATTTATACAGTGCTACAGTTTATAAAAAACCAAGCGCTTTCGGCTTTGGAGTTGTTTTTGCTATATCCTGCAGTATCGATTCTTTGTCTTAGGTATAGAGGTAGGGTTATTCACTCACATACTCTCTCTTCATATCTAATCATAAATGTCAGCGTACAATTTTACATTCATCCAATCAGCAATGTTCTATTATTAGTACTTGTGTTACTTCCCTTGATCAAAATATCTCCATTTATTTAATTTAATTTGTTTAGCCTTATTCATTGTGTTTATTAGTTTTGGAGTTGCTTTATACTTTAACCTGCAGTATCGATTTTAGGTTTTAGGTTTTAGGTTTTGAGGTAGGGTTTGTGTTATCTTTTTCACATTTTTACTCTCTCTTCATAACTAAATGTCAGTGTACAGTTTTACCCTCATCAAACCAGATATGTTCTTTTATTAGTATCACATTTGGCTCCAGAGTGTCTATTCAAAGTAACCAGTTTCTGCAACACTGCCAAACGATAAGTTTTTTTTTTAAAGAGTTTTATTTAAACTGCCGTGTATTTTAGTGTTTTTGGTTTCGTATTTGTTATTTTCGTGTTTGTGTACCCCTGATGAAGGCGTAAGCCGAAAGCGCTTGGGTTTTTATAAACGGAAGCACTGTATAAATGATTTTTTCCCCATCTATATATATATATTTTTTTCTCACCCTTATATTATATATATATATATACATATATATATATATAGGGAGAAACATTTGTGAACTACCAAGGACAGACAACTTTCGAATGAACTACGGCAGGGCGCCTAGCTATGACGAGATACACAGAAATCAAGCGTATGAATTCACTCTTTAAAAAGGTAGCTGCAACACACGTTGATGAACTGTATCTCTACATCATAACACGCTCGTCTGGAGGCACAATTAACATATAGACGCATACATACATACAATTATAGGTCATATGAGTAGGCCACATTTAAGCGTTCAACCACACACAGCTATATTGAGACAGTGACAATGAAAGGTGCCGGATCTTGGGGATATTGTGAATTCAGTAAATATAATAAAGGGAGAGAATTTGAACTCACTACGGCAACTTTCTAAATTGGGATCTCGTAAGAGATTCACGTTCACAAGGCAGAATTATATATAGGGAGAAACATTTGTGAACTACCAAGGACAGACAACCTTCGGACGAACTACGGCAGGGCGCCTAGCTATGACGAGATACACAGAAATCAAGCGTATGAATTCACTCCTTAAAAAAGGTAGCTGCAACACACGTTGATGATCTGTATCTCTACATCTTAACACGCTCGTCTGGAGGCACAATTAACATATAGACGCATACATACATACAATTATAGCTCATATGAGTGGGCCACATTTAAGCGTTCAACCACACACAGCTATATTGAGACAGTGACAATGAAAGGTGCCGGATCTTGGGGATACTGTGAATTCAGTAAATCTAATAAAGGGAGAGAATTTGAACTCACTACGGCAACTTTCTAAATTGCGATCTCGTAAGAGATTCACGTTCGCAATACATAATTATATATAGGGAGAAACATTTGTGAACTACCAAGGACAGACAACCTTCGAGGTAGGGTTTGTGTATATATATATATATGTGTGTAATTTGAAGATATTTGCGATTTGAATATGAATTTTATTTTGTCGTAATGAAAACAATTGTTTAATAATAACATATCTTATTACATAGCTTATGACGTGGGAGTGTAATAACACCATTCTATATTTTCAATATACAACTATAACTCTGAAAATAAGCCTAGTACGCGCTGTCAAAAATCGATAATGACTATGATCGGTTTCGCGTGATAAAGCGACAGGCAAAATGCAATAAAGTCGATATGAGAGTTATGTGATAAATATAATCTAACATTTGTTCTCATTCATTATTGAATTTATTAAACGCGTTAGCAAAAATGATATAATGCTCGTCAAGAGCCTCGCATTATATCATTTTGCCAACTCGTTTAATACATTCAATAATGAATGAGTACTCTTGTAAGATCCTCTATAAAATAAGGCTATGTTTGACTTTTTTCATAAAATTCGCGTTGTACTCAATTCTTAACGTTTTTTTCATCACAGAGTGTTAGGTTAGTCACATGCAACTAGTTTTATATCAAACTGTTCGTCTTGTTAAGAACGTTAAACTAAAATATGAATTAAATCATTTAAATAACGATGTAAAATATTATTTATATAATTTCCAATTTTGTTAACGGCTTTTTTATCGTCGAATTTTAAGAAAAAAACAACGTAAAAGACTTTTATCTTTTAATTGGCTCGATAAAAGAACTGCACAATTTTAATATGTTTTAGAGAATTTAATTTCCTATCGTTATATAAAATAAAATATCCTGGTCATCGGAATATTCTTTCAGTATTCTTGTTTTATTGACCACATTACCCTTCGAAAACGATGTCTCTGTCGGCGATGCGTCAAGAACATAACGATGGCGGCGTTATTTGCATTATAATGTATCGTACTATCTTACAAACAATATTGTGATAATTAATACCATAGTATAATGTTAAATAACATTCAATTTAATACATCTCTGATAATGCACACTAAATAGGACAACTTGTCCATCTGTCCGTCCGGACGTACGAATATCTTGTCCGGACCATAACTCAAAAAGTACTTATAGGACTGCAATTAAACTTCATACAATGATAGAGGGCAATGAGAGGTAACACAAGGGGAAGAACTTCACTCAGATTAGAGTTACTGCCCTTTGTAAGTTTATACTTACAATGATTGTCCGGAGAATAACATAAAAACTACTACTAATGGGACTGCAATGCAACGTCACACATTGATAGAGTGCAATTTGAGGAAGTGCAGAGTACAAGTACCATAAATATATCTCATTCAAACTGTAGTTATTACCCTTTGTAATGTTATACTTTTAATTGTTGTGCGGAGCATAGAACTGCAATGAAACTTCCCACATTTACAGAGAACAGAGTATAGAGGTTCGTGTCTCTATACTAAAGTCCGTCCGTCCGACTGTCAGTCCAGATATATTTTTTAATTGCTTTTGTTTCTTTTTGAATGGTATTTTACGTCAATTTAGCACATGTTCGGTCATACATGACAGTCGATTTGTTTTGTGGTAGAGGCATATCATCCCATTTATCCCGGGTAGAACCAATACTGTATACCTTCCGCCATCTTAAGAAAAAATGTCCAAAAGTTGTCATGTCGCATTAATACAGCATGGTGTCTACATCGAGTCTATCTGTCATATTTGTTTGCCAAACAATTGCCAGTATGTTCGCAGGTGACCAAAACTTTGCCAAAACGTATCTCAAAAGTGATTTCGGTAATAACGACTCTTAGGGTAAAGATTATTTTGATTTCAAGCAATGTTCGTAAATTGTCTTTCTTATACTTAACTATTGTTATAAACAATATGTTTATGTAAGTACATGCAAAGATTTAGATACCAAACATAATTATGAAAAAAAACTCGGTCTAGACTCATCTGTCGTCTAATTTCCTAACCCGCACACTTTTCCCAAATCCTTAAATTATTTAATATTGTATTGTGTTTTCTTCTGTCTCACTGCAATATTGTAGGGAATAAATATCTTAGTTGTGTGTTTATTGTTGAAGAAATAGCGTAATTGAGGGGAGATTCCCAAATATATCAGACATTTAATATTTCATAAGGCGCCCATATCATTGCGTCAGGTGATATATGTATATACGATTTAATTGCACCATACTTGCAATTCGATATAATTTTACCGAATACAGATATGTTCAGAATATTTAAGGTTATTGCTGTCATCATTCTATCTTAAAGGCACACCTTTTTTGTTCTGATTACGTCTTAATTTTCTTGTGAGAAAGTTAATGGATAGAACATCAAACATATTGAATTCTTAAATTGTTTTCACAAAGCATGTGTCCATATGTTAATATCAGTTTTGGTAAATGTTCAGCTGTTTATTCGTTGTTTAATAATGTATAAATCTGTATAATGTTTTAAGCAATCAAATCCAAATTCATTTGCGTACATTCTTCATAAAAAGTATACTTCACCGACATCATTCTGATTACACGCGACCTACTTAACCCATAAACTTGCTACGGACATATTATTTGTCACCTGTGGACAAAAACAATTTGTGACCTTAAATGTTTCCGCGGACATATATTATGGTATTCATAACATTGTTAATGACGCGGATGTATACTAATGTGTTACACGCGTGTTGCAACCCAAAAGGTAACAACTGCACTAAAGGTAACAACTGCACTAAAGGTAACAACTGCACTAAAGGTAACACTTTTGGGACTGAAGGTAAAACCTGCACGTGCTAAAGGTAGCAAAAACGTCTGCATTAAAGGTAACAACGATTGCACTAAAGGTAACACGATTTTTTACTTGCACTTAAGGTAACGGACGTGGCATTTTGTGTAGAGGGTCCGGCGGCATGCCTCCCGAGATGTTTTGTCTCCTATATGGCATTTAACGAAATCTGATGCATTTTAGAATATTATAGTCGCTACATCGAATGGTGTACTACTTCAACCGGATATCAAGGGATGAGTACGCCTAAACACAAACTGGCATAGCTGTATTAGGCGCTGTATGCACGTGCCTACGGCACTATATGCACGCACCTACTCACCTTTGGTGAGTGCCGGCGGGTGTCGGGTAGTGGTTGTTTTGTTGTTGTTGTTTTTTTTGTTCTTTTTTGTTGTGGGGATGGGGGTGGGGTAGCGGAATTGATCTGTTTTCTTATGACGTGTATTTTTATTTAGTTTAGAAAATATATCTTCTTAAAAATGCCTCTATATGATCTTTAAACGAAAGTCAAACCCCATGTTTTGCATAGTTTTTTTTATTTCCATGGTAATTATGTACCTCATAGCGCATTCGCTAAGTCGTAGCTCAATACATCCATTGTGTATAAAAAGTATATATATATATATATATATATGGGAGACGCATGCCATGACTCATCATCCATGGAGCTACTAGTTAAGTATTTGATGTGACACGGTCGGTGATCGAGCTCATGGCCTCCTGCAGACGGAGAGACGAACACTCAACCACAAAGTTACCCCAGCGGTTGACAGGCATATCAGAAGACTACGTAGGTACTTATGGTTAATCGATGAACTAGAAAATAACCAGATTCAGGCGTTGACGCACTTGTCGCATTGTAAATCAATTAAGAACGAACCCTAATTCCTAAAAGTGTAGGTGCATACCAAGGGAAGCTACGTCTCTGCTGCATTTATATTGGATCCATGTATGAAACACATCCATATATTCCGCCACGTTGCCTGTTTAAATATTTAGGCTATTCAATCAATTTAAGTTTTGGGCGTAAGTTTATCCATTGAGCATGGATTAATAGGGTTCTAGGTATTCCATGTAAAAGAATTAGTGGCCGTTCAAATAATGTAGAATAAATGAATTATAGCGCAATATCTGTGACAAAGCCATTGTATTTAAATTCAAATATCTGATTTTATCATATGGAGGGATACACTTTATGTTTTCTACATTACTGAAAAACATCGTGCGTGACCTATAAGATATTGCTTTTTGTGAAACCAAGTGAAGGGATATATATGTCATAGTATAAATAGTTACTTAAATAAAATAAGGTATAGACCCTACATTTAGAAATCAATCAACGTGATGTTTGATGAATGTAAAATAACCCCGATCCGAACGGTTATAGATCCCAAACATGTTTTTCTCACAGATTTAAAAGTAAATTGTTTTGGCAATATTCCTAATTGTTGCGATCAATGCATAATTAATGAATTAAAATATATTGTAAAACAGCGAAGACCATATCTAAATTCCAAATGTTTACCACATCACGAACCCATTCATTTTATTTAAATGCAGCTTCAAAATGCAATCAATGTCATTCGTATACTCTTTAAAACTTTGATGGGTCATTTTTATAAAATGGAGAGATCAGACTTGGTACAAAACTATAACACGAATGTGCGTCAAACTAAATTTTGTTATAATAACAGCATAAAATAGGATGTGGACAGTCAAAACGTAGAAGATGCAAACACAGCGCTTTCAAATAAATGTTTTATTACTATTTAAAGCAGCAACAGCCCTTGCCATGTGTCAGAGATGTTACCGAACTTGTTTGCTCAATTTAAACGGTGAACAACAAAGTATAAAGTAAACTAACACACTAATATGACTCATACATTACTGTATTTAATTTTTTCTCTTTATCATTGTTAAAAGTGCCAAATTGACTGTATTTGCTATGCTATACCGTACCCCTTACACCATAAGATAAGAATATTCACGATTTTGTTTTATTACAAGCCTATATTACAATATAACAAGAAAAGGTATAACACATATATTATACCATGGGAAGTACGGACTGCATGTAGATGTTCTGGATCAGGGATCGTTTTGATAGTGAAGGTCACCGGCACCTTGACCTTTAAATGAATAAGGATAAGGGTCATGTACTGGTCATGAGCAACCATTCATCCTTTCAAGTTGGAGGACCTAGATCCATCAAGTTTGTAGTTGTTGATAGGACATTGTATTGATAGTGAAGGGCACCGCAACCTTGACCTTCGACCTAGTGACCGGAAAATAACAAGAGGTCAATGACCTTGAAGCTCTACCGATTGATTTTGATTTCAGGAAGTAGTCGATACAAACTTGCTTTTTGAAAATCTATTTTTAGCCGTAGCGGCCATCTTGAATTTCCGGCCGACCTGAAAGTTTGCTTGGATCAATTAGACATCAAGAGCAGCTTTCCTGTGAAGTTTCATGAAAATCCGTCAAGTAGTTTCAGAGGAGTAGTCGCTACAAGTTTTCATTATATAACTCTATGTAAACAAAGATGGCCGCTGACAGCCATGTTTAACATTGAATCAAAATGATGTTCGACTCCTATAACCGTCATGCCATGCTGATCATTTTAGAAAAAGTCCCATATCAATATCTCTTATAGTTTTCAAGAAGTAGTCGCTACAAACTTATTTTTAAAAATCTATTTTTAGCCATGGCGGCCATCTTGAATTTCCGGCCGACCTGAAATTTTGCTAAGATCATTTAGACCTGTAGAGCAACATTCTTGTGAAGTTTCATGAAAATCCATCAAGTAGTTGCAGAGGAGTAGTCGCTACAAGTGTTCATGATATAACTCTATGTAAACAAAGATGGCCACTGGCAGCCATGTTTAACGTCGAATCAAAATAATGTTCGACTCGAATAACCATCATGTCATGCTGATCATTTTAGAAAAAGTCACATATCAATATCACTTATAGTTTTCAAGAAGTAGTCACTACAAACTTATGTTTTTTAAATCTATTTTTAACTGTGGCAGCCATCTTGAATTTCTGGCCGATCTGGAATTTTGCTAGGATCAATTAGACATAAAGAGCAACATTCCTGTGAAGTTTCATGAAAATCCGTTTAGTTGTTTCAGAGGAGTAGTGGCTACAAGTTTTCATTATATAAATATATGTAAACAAAGATGGCCACTGACAGCTATGTTTAACATCGAATCAGAACGATTTTTGACAAGGACCAACATCATGTCATGCTGTATCATTTTCAGAAAAAGTCCCATATCAATATCACTTATATTTTTCAAGAAGTAGTCGCTACAAACTTGTATTTTGAAAATCTATTTTTAGCCATGGCGGCCATCTTGAATTTCCGCCTGACCTGAAATTTTCCTAGGATCAATTAGACATCAAGAGCAACACTGGCAGCCATGTTTAAAGTCGAATCAAAATAATGTTCTCCTCGGATAACCATCATGTCATGCTAATAATTTTAAAAGAATTCCCATATCAATATCTCTTATAGTTTTCAAGAAGTAGTCGCTACAAACTTATTTTTTAAAAATCTATTGTTAGACGTGGTGGCCATCTTGAATTTCCGTTCGACCTAAAATTTTGCTTGGATGAATTAGACATCATGAAGAGCACATCGTTGTGAAGTTTCATGGAAATCCCTCAAGTAGTTGCAGAGGAGTAGTCGCTTTAAGTTTTCATTATATAACTCTATGTAAACAAAGATGGCCACTGGCAGCCATGTTTAACGTCAAATCAAAACGATTTTCGACAAGGACCAACATCATGTCAAGCTGATCATTTTAGAAAAAGTCCCATATCAATATCACTTATAGTTCTCAAGAAGTAGTCGCTACAAACTTGTATTTTCAAAATATTTTTTTTGCTTTGGCGGCCATCTTGGATTTCACATCAACATGAATTTTGGCTAAAATCAACTAGACTTTATTGGGAATATTTCTGTAAAGTTTCATGAATATCCATCCAGTACTTGCAGAGGAGTAGTCGCTACAAATAAAAGTTTACAGGCAGACAGACGGACGGACGCCGCACCACGGCATAAGCTCTGCTGATCTCTGATCAGTGGAGCTAAGAACAGGTTATCTACTGGTCATGACCAACCATCCTTTCAAGGTTGAGGACCGTAGGACCAACCGTTGTGTAGTTATTGATCGGACATCTTTAGATAGCTAATGTGACCGCGACCTTGAACTTTTATGTATGGACCCCAAAACGAATAGGTGTCATCTAGTTGTAATGGTAAAGCGTTCTTCCAAGTTTGGGGGCCCTAGGTTTAACCATTCTGTAGTTATTGATCGGACATCATTTCGATAGTTAATGTCAACACGACCTTGACCTTTGACCTAGTGACCCCAAAATCAATAGGGGCCATCAACTGGTCATGAGCAACCATCTATCTAAGTTTAGGTACCCTTCTGCCAACCATTCTTTAGTTATTGATCGGACACCGTTTGGATAGTCAATGTTAGCCCGGATGTGACCTTTGACCTGGTGACACCGAAATCAATAGGGGTCAAAATGAACATGGCGCCCCGACCACACTTTGTTGTGGGGAGCAATAATTTAATAATTGAAGGGCACTGGCTTAGTCGTTGCTGGGGTGATTTACGGAAGAATAACCGTGTGACAACCTGCCGTAAGGATGAGTATTACTTCCTAGATTTAACGGTCATGATTGAATAATTGGTAGGGAACTGAAGAAGTGAAGGGACACTACAAAATCTGAAATGAAGATTCCTGTGCATCCCTTTAAGTGGGGTGCATGAGATGTTGTAG
Organism: Cyrtodaria siliqua; assembly: GCA_037043455.1. NCBI lineage: Eukaryota > Metazoa > Mollusca > Bivalvia > Adapedonta > Hiatellidae > Cyrtodaria > Cyrtodaria siliqua. Next base: position 73,744 of record JAWPHD010010696.1, read on the forward strand.
ATTTGGCGGAAAGTGACAAATGAAAATAGGTATTTTGTTGAAAAATATGTTTAATATACAAAAACAACATTACTGATGTGGAAAAAAATAATTGTATGTACAACTCAGTGTGTCAGTTCCCTGCCAAGACTTGAACTTGAATCTCTTTTCTCGAAAGAAAGGTGTGTTTCCTTACACTACAGAGATCGCCCAGACATCACAGAAAGAGTGTACAAAACTAAGCGAAATTAATAAAGATGTACATCAAAAGAATGTCAAACTAAAACTAGAAATTGTTATTGTCCATGGGACAAAAACGTATGGCTCCCCCATTGCCCGAACAGACATAATTGACGACTCTAGGTCCAACCGTTCTCATTGATCTGAGATCGTTTTGATATTCAATATCCCTATGACTGTATCTATAGCCTGAATCAGTAATATTTATTGGTCAACCATCCTTCCAAGTTTGAGGACCCTAGGTCCAACCATTCTCTAGTTATTGATTGGACATTGTTTTGTTATTGATTGGGGATCGTTTTGATATCAATAGGGGTCATGTTCTGGTCATGACCAACCATCCTTCCAAGTTTGAGGACCCTATGTCCAACCATTCTGTAGTTATTGATCGGACATCGTTTTGATAGTCAATGTCATCGCTACCTTGACCTTTAACCTAGTGACCCTAAAATCAATAGGGGTCATCTGCTGGTCATGACCAACCATCCTTACAAGTTTGAAAACCCTAGGTCCAACCATTCTCTAGTTATTGATCCGACATCGTTTGATAGTCAATGTCACTGCGACCTTGACCTAGTGAACATCGATTTGATAGTCACTGTCACCACGATCTTGACCTTTACCTAGTGACCCCCAAATCAATAGGGGTCATCTACTGGTCATGACCAACCATCCTTCCAAGTTTGAGGACCCTAGGTCTAACCATTGTGTAGTTATTGATCGGATATCGTTTTGATAGTCAATATCACTGCGACCTTGACTTTTGACCTAGTGACTCCAAAATCAATAGGGGTCATCTACTGGTCATGACCAACCATCCTTCCAAGTTTGAGGACCCTAGGTCCAACCATTGTGTAGTTATTGATCGGATAGAGTTTTGATAGTCAATGTCACCGCGACCTTAACCTTTGACCAAGTGACCCCAAAATCAATAGGGGTCATCTACTGGTCATGACCAACCATCCTTCCAAGTTTGAAGACCCTAGGTCAAACCATTCTCTAGTTATTGATTCGAATCGTTTTGATAGTCAATGTCACCGCGACCTTTGACCTAGTGACCCCAAAATCAATAGGGGTCATCTTATAGTCATGATCAACCATCCCTCTAAATTTGAGGACCATAGGTCCAACCATTCTCTAGTTATTGATGGGACATCATTTGTGACACAGACAGACAGCACAAAATCAATATAGCTCCCCTCCAGACTTTGTGTGGGGAAGCCATAACTATCACAGAAGGTTATTAATACCCTTGCAAACGCATAACCCATGACTTCATGTATATGCGCAGTTCCACTTCATACTGATGCTTATCACAATGTTTGGGGTATGACAGAGGTCACAGTGACCTTATTTTGGTATGCGACACACCGCTATCCCAAGATGTATCAACATACCAAGTTTGGTATTTCTAAGTGTTATTGTATTGAAAATATGGTCCGGACAAGCATTTTCTATGACAGAGGTCACATGTCAAGGTCACAATTACATTATTCTGGTACGCGACACATCGCTATCCCAAGATGTATCTAAATACCAAGTTTGCTATCTCTAAGACTTAGTGTTATAGTATTGAAAATACGGTCTGGACAAGCATTAAAGCAAAAGTACAATTTGGGGTTCACATTTCATTGATCAGAGCATTAACACATCTTTACGATTGTTCACGAATACCAATGGTTAATTTTTATGGGCTTACTAGGCCATTCGCCAAATTGCATAGACGAAAAGTAACCTGAACTGGCATATGAAAACCGTAAGAAATACACACCAAATTCGCCAGACATCGGCGGTCTGGCGAATCCAAATTTCCGACCGATTTTGTCTAAAAGATCTCGGAAAATCCCGAATTCTAATTCACAAAGTCTTTCACTGTTTATAAGCCACTATCCCGCTGAGTGTTTTAGCTAATTAGTGACAATCAATTTAGATCGATAAACTAATTATGTCAGCGTTTATTGAAAACCAGCGTTTATTGAAAACCAAATTGTCGGTGCAATAAGACTCCGCCCACTGTTACGCCTCTTGCTGTCAATAAACTTGTTTGTGTCCCCGCGCTCAACATTATCTGTCATATAAAGTTGTGACATTATTCACAGATTTAACTGCGTGATCGAGCCGTGTTAAACATTAAATAATGTGACGCCCTCTAGCGGCCAAAATGGCTGATCAAAACAGAAAATTTGAAAATGTTTGCTTACGAATTAGCCAGAGATACTCAGCCCGTCTGTGTTTTTGAACTTTACGATCACTGATAAGTGTTAAAGGAACACATGGCCATCTTGAGTTTTCAAAAACTAGCAGCGCCCCGTTAGTTTTTATCATTAATGTTAATTGTAAGAATTGTATTAAGCCATTTGTTTTTGCATATTATTATTTTTTATATTATTGCACCAGTAATATATTAAAACTTAAAGTATAGTAAGACGAAATAGTGAATACTTAAAATTTGATTTATTTAAATGTAACCAGGGTAAAAGTAAAAATGATACTGGATATATAAATTGTGACACCCATTTCAAATACTGCAAGATTGCCATGTGTCCCTTTAAGTGCCTACTAATTAGTTGTACACATGGTAGCGTTAACTGGAACAATGGCAAGTGTGAACCGGTGTTTAATCGGCAGTTTCTGAATTGGGTTCATTTTATGGTTGATTGTTCAATCAACATGAAACAATACAAAAGGTGCGATTACTCAAAATAATGGTGTATGTAGCATTTCTGAATTTGCAGCGCGGTCTTTCTAGATTCTTTGGAACTCGTGTTAGTTGAACTTGTATATATGCCTCAGTTTAGCCTTACATTTTTTAAATATATTGCTATTTATTTTATTTCTCTGCATGTTAGCATATTGAAATGCATTTAATGAAAATACTAAATGGTGAAAAGAGTCTGCATTTTTGTATTTTCTCATTATATATGCATGCATTCATTCTGTCTTTTTTTAAATTTCAGTCTTTACAATTTTTAAAAATTAAAATTACATTAAATTAAATACAATTTTTACAAAGTTCTGAACTTTTTCCCGGTATGGGAAGCATGATGTTATGTCTAGAAAGACCGCGCTGCAAATTCAGAAATGCTACATACACCATTATTTTGAGTAATCGCACCTTTTGTATTGTTTCATGTTGATTGAACAATCAACCATAAAATGAACCCAATTCAGAAACTGCCGATTAAACACCGGTTCACACTTGCCACTCAGAAAGTACGCGATATAGGACACATACATCATTAAACATAGCAAAATAAAGCTGAATTGGGTAGCGTAATTATTAATTTTTATGAACCGAGGATTTATCTGGCGTTCTATTCGCGAAAAGAGGCCATTTGCATAAAAAATAATAATTACGCTACCCAATTCAGCTTTATTTTGCTATGTTTAATGATGTATGTGTCCTATATCGCGTACTTTCTGAGTGTGGGTATGGTAAAATTAATAAGGGCTACATCGGCCATTGATAAGTACGAATGCTACATTCAAAAAGAGTTTGATAAGTACGACTGCGGCCAAATTGTTAGAGTTGATAAGTACGATTGCGGCTAAATTAGTGAGTTGACAAGTACGATTGTGGCTAAATTGTTAGTTACAGGCACCCTTCTGCCGGTTTAATGAGATTTGAAGATGTCGAAAACGTGTATTATTATTTTTTTAGGTTGAACAGAGATGGAAAAATACAAGTGTTACGTCAGCAAGTTAAACTTCAGCCTATTAACTGAAGTCGTAACTCATTGCATCGTCATACACCCAGATGAAGAATTGAGATATAGAGAGTTAACATTGAATGAAAGTTCCGGGATACAAGGCTATAGAACTAAAATCAACAAAGGAGTAATTCCAAGTGGAATTGGAACGAAAACTCATTACAGTGCAGGACGATATTGTAATAATAAAGGATTATATATTTAAGGCTAATAAAGTGAATACGCCTGTTAAATGTGCTTCACTGGAAACGCGAGTCCCCGAAACAGTAGCTGATGTATCGCCTAAGCCCAAATACCTATGCAACTATTGTGAACTGAAATTTAACCACTTGGACGAAATAATAAACCATTACATCGAACAGCATGGCAATACGGTCCTCAAGTACAAATAGTTTGTTTTTGATTCAATTACAAATAAATACGGCTATAGATTTAAGCTCCATGAAGATATTATACCAAATGATATTAGAGATTCCGGGAAACGTCTGATTGTGCAGGATGAAGTTGTTTTTATTAAAGATTACAGATCTAAACGAAAAATATTAAATACGCCTGTGAAAATACAAGATCCTCCTTACCAATACAATGAATATAATGATATGCCTGAACAGGAGGACGATACTGATATGGAGTTAGATACTGCGATGCAAAAAATGGAAGGTCTACTACCTAATGTGTTACAAACCCTTTGTGAAAATGGTATGTTGACAACATACGTAAAATTCAACAAACTGTTACACGAAAAACGTATACCATTAGATAATATATGTTTCATGCTGTTCGTGGATGTTGTAGACTGGTTTTCGAGTAAAACTACTACTCGAATGAGATATAGGCCGGAAACGATGAAGTTTTGGCAAATAAGTTATCGACTTTTTCATGGAAAATTTCTGCGTTTCATGTCTGGGTTAAGAAACTATGGTCAAGTGTTGGAGAAGCAAACTGAAATAAAAACATTTTATCCAATGGAATCTAGAATTAATTTTGCAGTTCCGACCAGAAAAAATCTGTACCAAGAAGAAGACAAGACTAAGTTGGTATATCCTGGTATTTGCGAGGAAAGTATTATCGCGTTAAGTAAAAAAATGGCAGATATACCAATAAAATTGTGCGTGGATGGTAAGAAAAATACACACACAGACAAACATGAGCCTCTTTCCCAAATTGAGTTTTTACAAGATTACAACAGTAATATCAATAATTCATTCTTCTGCTAACTCGGTGTATTAAAAGCAATCGCTGATTCGAGCTTAGAAAACTCACATATTGATCATTATCATAAAATTGAGCCCAACGCCGATTTTATTTCGTATCTATATATAGGCCCTCAAAGGTTCAATTTGCAATTCTTCTACTCTATATCATTATATTGAAAACTTACCATAGTGATTAAATAACAAACTGTTCAAGGTGCACCCATTCGATGCGAGCCATCATACAATACAAACATTTAATCGATAAACTTTAAAATATAATACATACATAATCCAAAACATCTGCAAATGGTGATTTGTTAACAAGGGGAAGTAACTTTACAGTCGTAGTTTGCGTTCGCACATGATGTAAAACAAAGCGTTAACTTTATGTGTGGATAATGGCCTGAGTCTTAAGAAAAGAACCCTATATATTTTATTAAAGATCAACATGTACTCGATTTACACTTGTAATATTTATGTTCATTTAATTGCATGTAAACAGTTTGTTTACACAGAATGCTTTTTCGGTATGCTTTATGTGCGTCTTGCTCGAAATGTCGAATGAGATTCTCACTATTGCATTGATTTCTGTTTTATATAGGAATATATATGTCATAAATAAACTTCTCGAACTGTTCTAAGAATTTTACAAGATTTCGTGAATTTATATTACGGATCAATATGTATGATCACTGGAACTGCAAAATACGTACGATACAGAAATAAATAGAATTTTAGAATAGTTTCCAATACACTTAACTCACAGAAATTATCCACTGTTTACCTTACCATAATTGCTGTTTACCTTATAAAAATATGTGTCTATCCGCTGTAGCCCTTATTAATGTTACCATACCCCCACTCAAAAAGTACGCGATATAGGACTCATACATCATTAATTATAGCAAAATAAAGCTGAATTGGATAGCGTAATGATTAATTAATATGAAAATGGCCTCTTTTCGCGAACAGAACGCCAGAAATATTCTCATAAAAATATGGACGATTAACGAATATTTTTTCTAATCCCGAAGCCAAAATCAACATAACTTGGTCAAACATGGTGATAGCGCAAAATAAAATCACCAAAGTGAGGTCACATGTTCGTATCATAACACTGGATCAAAGTTTGGACTCTTTCGGAACTTCATATATTATTAAATATTTAAAATATTACCTACCGGTGTTTCATACGTGCGGCGCTGTTGACCTTATCGAGCCGCTGTAGTTTTACTTGAGTAAAGGGGGTGATTATCGGTTGTAATTTTAGACTAGGACACATAGATATACAAAGTAGGCACATTAACGGTGCATGATCAAAACTAATTTTCACGGATAAAAGTCGATTCGACTCCTAATCGCTACTGATGGGCTCCTAATATTCACTGTTGTTTCGGGATAACCGGAGTAAGTCGTTTTTCTAGTGACCTTCTTTATCGTGGGATTATTTTCTAATTACCCTTTTTTTATAATTGTAACGGTTTCACGGAACATAATGATGCTATGTTCGCCTTATGTACAACTCTGTATCTGTGTAATGTTTGCGAAATCGACACATTTTTTTTTTTTGTGCGATTCTGCTTGGGCAAAGGCGAGTATTGATCATTTGAACTGGGTTTTTTCATTTGTTTATAGACGTTTTTAGATTTTATTTTGAGTTCATTTAATCGACTTTATTCCGTGTAATAGAAAAGAATAGAAAATTATTGCTGCATTGAAAAATCTTACAATTTACGCATTTGATCGAGGCTCCTAATCGTCCTGGATATGGGCACCTAATTGGTTCAGCACTCGATCAAAGTACGATGCGTTTCTTTTTTTTCTTCGGATTACTTCATCGTGTGGGTAAGAGTCTCAGAGCAAACATAATACAGAAGCGCCGGAAGGAGTTAAACATTGGGGCGGTTGTGGTTGGGGGTTGGAGGATTTCCCCCGGAGATTTGTTTTTCGAAATTACCCTGTAAATGACGCACGTATTCTGGTGAATTCTGAGTACTTAATAAATATAAAATGAAATACAAAAGAAGAAACTTATAATGTATTATTATAATAATAATAATAATAGTACTATTTGCATCATCGCAAAGTAATAGTATACAAGTACTACTAGTGTATAAATGTCATAAAAGAAAAAACATCTTGCGCTTTACTAATTTCTGCATATGTCACACAATGTCATACATGTACTAAAACAATCAAATGGCAAGGCGCACAGCTTAAATGTTCATTATGAAGAACGACGGTAAATCACACACAAAAATATAATTCGAACATCAATTCTCGCGTACTGTATTCTTGAACAGTTTGTGATACATTCAGTTAATTAAAAAATTTCCCAAACGTAACTGCGCGTGATAAAAATATATTGTAAACGGCAGTCTTTAAGAAAATTATTGAAATTTACTCTTCGCCGAAAATTGGTTCCTTGCCGAAATATTGGGGCGGCGGCGACCGCTGCCATTGCCGCCAAAGCTCCGGCGCCTCTGTTATAAACATTTGGTATGTTATTGATACTATTTCAACCGAATATGTCGTGCGTGTTGTGTCACAATAGATAAATTAAGCTCTATTTCACATGTGCAAATGATTAGTTACGAGGTATTTGTTTGTAAATAAATAACTCGAAACTAATCATTACAGCTTAAAATCGTAGCTAATCATACTCTTTATGCCCGTGTCCACTAACAATTCTCGCAGATTCCAATTCCTTTAAGAACGATGGCACTAGATTTTGAATTTCATTGATAAGATTTTCTGTCACAGTTTCGTCAAACAAAAACGCCGGTAAGCTTGTAAACTTATAAAAAAAACAGGTAATTACCGGCTCAAAGTCTGAGAAATGGTAGGCCTGTAATGATAAAGGGCGTTAAACAAACAAACATTCTGAATCAGATAAAACATTTATTAGACGTAAATATATTAAAAATGACTGTAATTAACTGATCTATTGACTGTAGTGTTCTGTTTCAGATGATATCGTTTTTATTGCAATGACAAAAGCAGCTTCTTATTAGGTATCCTATTGGATAAAACGTGAGGTTCCTTGTTGTCCGCGTAGTTGTGCAAATTAGGTGCCTGTGAAAATATTACGTATCTCTAAATATACCGATATTTCATCATTATAGAAACGTGAAACACTTCATGTTTACTTATATCGCAACTATGGATGCTAATGTATATATCCTCGCGAACAAAGGCATACAAAATGGTATAAATAATGTAAAAATGTTTTGTTAATTATTGTCAATACTGAATTCCGTACAGAAGTGCACCATTTCAAATGCTATTTTGCGAAAATAACATACCTTTTCTACTATATTTAGCTATAAAGTTAAATCTAGCATAAACTAGTGTTCCGTGGTAGTAAAAATGAACTGAACTTACGGTTCTGTTGCCGGATTTTCCTCCGTTTTAAGAAACTCATCACCTTCCAGCTCCATTTTTTATCCGAAGAAACGAGGGGTTTGACCGTTCTTATTCAGGCAACGTATATGTTATCCGTGAAAATTAGTTTTGATCATGCACCGTGACATTCAATGAAGAAGTAAGATGAATGATAACACAATATAAGGACTTATATCAATAAGCATGTAAACTATATGCATAGAATTTTCGCGGAAATCCCCCTCCATATACATGCAACTGTAAGTTCATACAACGTTAATGAGAACATCGTAGAAGCTATTAGATGTTCTCTTTGTGTCATATGTGCAAATAATATAACACTAGTCTTAAAGTAGCTATCCCGTCAACAACAGCCACATTTTACAATATTATGTACACCGTTTTTAAACCTACAGACGGCGATGTATAGATGTAACAGGGTAATTTTATCCATGTTAGAAGACTTGTTTCCCTTTGACCATAAGATTTGTACTGGATGTTAGTGCCCTATTTTACTGCCGTTTTGATCACGTGACTTTGAGTGAGTAGTTTTGGACAATAGAAAGCAGCTGTTTGAAAAGTCAAGTTGTGGACATGGTGGAACTTCTGAAGTTTATGTTTTGGAATGTTATAGATGGATATTTGCTGGGTCAGTATTATTTTATTTGGTTTTACAATACGTTGTGCTTTAGATAATTTATTACATGACGTTGGAAATGTTATATTTCGGAAAACCATGTATTTTCGCGAATCGTTCGTTGCTGTACTCATGTTTCAAGATGGCAGTTATTCTTAGCATGACTGAACTTTTCTATCTGACTTGCCTGCTATAACTTTCTAACTTTCAGTTGCATAACACAGCACGTTGATAACCGCACAGAGAGAGAATGACCTGGGAGGGAGACAGAAACACTTGTCCCATAGATTGGTAAGTGGAATCTAGTATTGTAAAGCCATTATTGGTAAACCCTTGTTTTATCTTGGAGCCACTAGACACATGTGGAGTATGGTGACTTAAAAGAGTATGCATTAAATCATAATTATGAAATGAGATTGCATACTTATATTATTACGATTATATAGGAATACTGTATGTGTAAGTAATATATATAATTATAGATTTTATACGAGTAAGGTATGTGTAAATTATATGTGATATATATTACATATGAATCATGTATCTGTAAATTATATGTGTGTAGGATTATATGTGATAGAGGTATTAAGTATGTCTTATAACTACATATTTCAGAGTGTTGACTGTCATCAGTCCGACAGTGCCGAGTATTTATGGTTACCAGTAATCATTACCATGGATTGATGTTAATACCATGTTCATATATCTCATTCTGTACTGCACATCTTGGACATTACATTATTAAAGATGAAACGTAGACAACACTGGTGTATTATAAACCCCACAAAGAAAGCCCCAGAGTAAATACAAATATATATAACATACATATTTTGAAGATCCAAACTCTATAGACACAATATAAACGGCTTTAACCAGCTAGGCCAGGTCAAACCCCAAAACTGTTACCAACTCATAATTCATTTTACGCAACGGTATTTTTAAAGCCCATGAATAAACCTATACTTTTAATCGGCACATATACATTATTATATGACCTGAATACAGTTTTGATAAACGATTTTGTAGTGTAATGTTGTCATTAGTTGATGGGTTAGTTTTTGTTAAATGATTGAAGGACATTCGACATACCCTCAACACACACCCTTCTCATGTCAGAGAGGTAACAGCTACAATACAAACGAAATAAATAAATATGTATTTATTAATATAAGCAATTGGATTTCTGATTGACCTGACTAACCTTATTTAATAACAAATACTCCACCTTCATCTAGATAAAAATATATTTCATAATGTCCTACAAAATAACCCATTTCAATCTCCTAACAGACATGGACCTACGGCAAGCCAAAATAAGTATTTATTCCCAAAGAAGATATCTCTTTACGTTAGAAATATATATCATTAATGTCGAACGGTATATACCACCGAGTGAAGGATTTCCCTAATCGATCCCAGCAGTTATTACATTTTAAATCAGTTTATGTATAATTTTAACCTAGATAATTCGCTTATTGAACGTTATCGGCAATTGACGTCGACGTCAGCAATACTTTATTTACGTCATAACTCAACGTCACAGTTAGTTATTTTTGTGTTCGAAGTTAGTTATTAATATTTAGCGATTATGAATATTCTTTCACTGAGAAATCATAATCTTTCATCCACATAAATGTAATAAAAATATATATCTTGTTTTGGAACTAAATAATAATTTGGCTTGCTCTATGGACCAGCCTATTATTTACACACTAAGTGCAAACCAGCTCCTTGCATGCTTAATGGTATACACTCATCATCGCAATGCAGCCTGTACAACGCAACACTTGACATTACTGAATAACTTATCTTATATTTTTTAATAGTTTACAACAAAAGGAGATATAAAAATCGAAAGGAAAAGTAGCATTCAAGGACGACAGTCAACCACAAACACACACAGAAACAAAGAACAACTTTAAATACGACAGACGAACCTTGCGATTACTCCTCACTACCGTGGCATAATAAAAACAACATTTAATGTAAATATCAAGGTCTGTGGCATTTAATCTAAACTTAACTGGAGGCACATTATTGTGCTTGGTAAGCTGGTATCCAAACAAGGTTGAACGTATCCAAACAAAGCAAACGTAATAATAAATGCAAACGACATCACAAACACAAAAGGGTTAACAATAGGGCTACCGCCTTGGAACGGTCAGTGGCAAAGTAGGCCACTGGGGGTTTAAACCGGTTCTAAGTCCATTCAAAAATACGCTATTTGTGTTTTCCTGAAGCAGCTTTGAAAAAAGGGTAGGTAGGGATTTATATATAGAATCTCTGCCGAGTAGCAAAAATAAATTAGGTTATTCTGATAATTATTAAATAATTAAAAAAAAACAAAAAAAAAATATGCTGGTTGAATGGCGTTTTACATCATTTTCAGAACAATTTAGGCTATACAATAGGTTGGTCGATGTTCAGTTGTGACGGCAGACCACCAACTCTTTCCTCGGGGTAGAACCAGTACTGTATACCTCCCGCACACATTTGAATCAACACTAAATAATATGAACCAGAAAACATTAATCTAACTTTGAAATACGACCATTATGTCCTTTCTGCCCAACATGTAACCGGTCCAAGAAATATAAAAAGATCGGACAGGGAACGTAGCATTCAAGGAGGACAGTCAACCACAAAACACAGAAACAAACACGCAAACAGACAAACAAGAAGGCAAAAGCAAACGACATGACAAACACGAAAGGGTTGACAATAGGGCTACCACCTTGGAACGGTCAGTGGCAAAGTCTGGGTATTTAATAAGTAACACAGATGCATGCATGTACTTAATAAACCTCAGCTTCTGGTGAACCCAAAAGATTGAAACTGGGTCTCCAACTCTGTATAGTGTAGTAATGCTCCAGTTGACAACTCCATTGTGCATGGAGTTTTTGGACAACCACAAAACACACTTGCAATAGCAAAGGCCCAACATACTGAAAGGAGAAATGTGATGTGAACAAGAAAGTTTTCTAAAAAAAAAAAAATATATATATACATTTGTAGTAATATCATATTACCACACTTAGCATTTTAGACAGGCAATTGTTACGGATGTGAAAAAAATCAATGTCTAGAAGAACTGAATCGGGCAATCGCTTTATGGCATTGTTTACATCTTGAATAATTATGTAAATACGTCCTCTGAATTTTCAACCTTTTTTCTGGTTGATAGAGTGGTCAATCAGAAACCTTTAACGGGCCATAACTGTTAGCGGTTAGGTAAATACTAAATAGTAAAAATACCTTAGTTTTGAAAATCGGTGGAGAAACAAATATATGTAGTGAATTTGGCCCGGTCACTACGTGTTCGGTCCACTCAGGTCTTATCGGGAGTTAGTGAACCAGTCAGCTGTTTCCAGGAGGCATTCTGAAAGCTAACACTGAACTGGACGGACATCATCTTCACCAGTACATCGAGCACCACATCTGGGCCGACTGTCTACTGATGGTGAGTTACCTAGTTCGTCATGACAAAATCACTTCATTGGCGACGAGGATAATTTGGAACGGGGAGAAACTGGCCTTTTTCTCGGCGGAAAAAATGGCGGCAAAAAGCTGTTGATTATCACGCTTGTCGACGAAGTTTCAAATTTCTTGAAAACAGGGGGTGGGTGTGGTGGGGGTGGGGGTTGCAAGGTTTATGTTGTTGATTAGTATTTTTTGAGTCAGGAAAATGATATACAAATACCGCATGTTGCGACGTCATCAAATAAACTCTTGTTCTCGCGTTACACAGATATTGCAATGTAAATATATATTGTTGTGTATTGATTTCGATTTAAACAAACATAAACATGTTCATGAAATAAAACTTGGCCGGAGAACTTTAACAACTAAAACTTTAGATTTTGGGATTGTTAAAAGTCGAGGAATTTCGAGAAAACGCAATGCTTACATTCGCGTTTGTTCTTTGGCTGTGTTGTATGCGTGGTTGACATTTGAACGGATAATACTTTGATGTATTTCAATGGAAAAATTGATGAATGTTCGTTGTTCGTTGTGCTGTCCATTTTGAAGTCCGTTTTAATGTTCCTGAAATATAGGTAGTGGTGGGTGTGGTGGGGGTTCGAGGAGCGAAACAAAGTTTGGCGATAATTGGAGTCTAGTTGTTCATATCGGCGATCTGTTCCGATCCATTGTTATATTATACCAACATTCATATCTGCTATACGCTCAATTCTAAATTCACGTTTTCATTATCTTCTGCAAGGTTTATGTTGTTGTTTAGTATTTATTGAGTCAGGAAAATGATATACAAATACCGCATGTTGCGACGTCATCAAATAAACTCTTATTCTCGCGTTTCACAGATATTGCAATGTGTGAATTGTAAATATATATTGTTGTGTATATACTGTATTATATTGATAATACTTTGAAGTATTTCAATCATTTTTAAACTGTGTAACATGAGCTTTTTTAAAATGCTTCTGTGCTATTTAAATTGCTATCTTGCCTGTTGTTTCTGTTTGCCACACTGACTTTAAATACAATTTTATATTGTGGTTGACGGTCGTCCTTGAATGCTGCTTTTCCTGTTTGATATTTATATCTATATTTTATCTTAAGAGCATGATAAAGATGTATGTTGGTATAATATAACAATGGATAGGAACAGAACGACGATATGAACAACTAGACCCCATGTATCACCAAACTTTGTTTTGCCCCACTCTCTCCCACACCAACACATATATTCGGTCCTTCACAACCCCAAAATCAAAAGTTTGTAGTTGTTAAATGACTGTAATAAGAATAAGACCAAACTGCTATCTGGTCCATCAATAACACGGCAAATAATCTAGGTAGTGTATTCGTTGAAATCGCCACGTATACAACGTCCCGAATTACAGTAATTTTAAACGCCCCCTAGTTAAAACGGCACCTGGTCAAAACATCTTCAAATTGTTCAAACAGTCCCTCTTTTTTTGTTCAAAGCGTCTCACCCTATTAATTTTGCAGTCAAGGCTTCCACTAGTCAAAACGTTTCCCTGTTTATTTCTATATATTTATAAATGCTTCTGGATGAACTGGTATTCAGTTTTATACTGTTTTGATTCTGTGAATTTTTAAATATTGACATATTTTTAATTTAGTTTTCTTCAAATTTCTTTTCTCCAAATAAGTGTTTAATTTATTCTACATCTACAAGCTCCTGAAGCTGTTCCCGTGGTCTACATACCAAGGCCGTAGTTCATGACCAGATGAAACGCCTTAACGGACAATAACAACAGCAGCTGTAGCAGCAGCAGCAACAACAACAACATGTTTTAATCAAGTGAATTCAGAACTGTAAATTGTTATCTGATATGAAAATTGAATACAATTGATCCTGTTATTAATGATTATTTGTTATGCTATAAAAATGTGAAATAAAAATCATAAAATATGCAATTTTGTTCTTTCTCTTAATAATTGTCCCCTCCTATACTTATTTTATTCTACCTGGGTACAATCAATCACTTGTATAAACATACTAATAATTACAGTCGAAACGTCCCCTAGTTAAAATGTCCTCCTTTAAAAAACATTTGACCAATTAAATTATAATAGAAAATCAATAAATGCATTCTCTATTTGCCAAAAAAAATAATATTATTAAAATTATTAAAAGTATATAAGTATTCTTAAACACGTCAACATATCATAACACAGTGGCTGAAACAAAACAAACGTAACCATTATACCTAATTGTTTAGTGTGTCTTTGTGTATTTTTTTTAACAGGGACATTTTTTGGACGTTTTGACAATTTGAAAATACAGAAAGGGACGTTTTGGCCAATTTGGGGACGTTTTGACAAGGGGACGATTAGACTTGGGAAAGTTTTGACTGACATCCAAAGTCCCTAGTTTCGGATCCATAATGGTTAAGGAAAATAGTGGACTGAGGCTCGTTCTAGAAATATAAACAAGTAAAATAAATCATTAAAAATAGAAGTGAAATGAACCTAATCTACTTTTCTTATAATTGAACAGGACGGGTATCAACCAAATCCTTCTTGTTGGATTTCAAAATTGTTATCTACTTGACCAATTCATTATTTCGATGTAAAACTATAAAAAAGGAAAGAAAAAAGACAATTAATGTTTTATAGACTAACAAGTTTAACATCATTAAGACCCTTAAGTTTATTCATCGTGTGTCTGCAGTGTACCTCCAATTCATCATGGCGGCGCTTGTTCTAAAGTGTCCAGAACGCTCCCCACACTCAGAACAGATTACCGATTTAGTTACAATGTAAAAGACACACGAATGAAAAGTAACACAAAACAAAGATTACATACTCATGTTTGATCACAAGTAGAACAATTTAAATGTAGGAGTATGAACTCTATATATACTGAAGCGAAACGAAACGCAACTCGAAAATTTGCGCTATATATTTTATATACTGCACACTTAATTCCACATAATATTCCAAAGAAATCCCAAGATGTTTTGTAACAACAAAGTTGCAGTTAGTTAGAGAAAGGACACAACTGCGATGTTGTAGACGTTTAATCACAGTACACTTTGTAACAAGAAATTCATAAATGTTGAAGTTTGTCTTTAAAAAATTGAGCCATTTCAGTACTGTATTTAACGTAAAGAGTTTTCAAAATTTTGCATCCTGAGTTTGATCACATGCTTAAACCAAACGCGTACTCTGTCAATAATGAAACTTTGAAGGAATACTATTTGCTGTGTTATGTGTTGTTTTTGTTGTTTTTTTTCGAAGGAAAAGGAATTATGTAGCCAGGTAATATACGATTAACAGCAGCATATTACATACAATATATAGCGGAAATTCTGCGACTATTGCTTGTTTTAAAGACAAACGTCTAGAACAGTCCTCCTGAACAAAGTTTGATTTTTGCCGATACAATGGAAAGGTTTCTGAATGGCTGAGACAGGAACACCTGCTATCCAAGATATACAGAAAGGCAGAAAGACAATACAATTATTAAAAAAAAGATAAACAAAGAGGGAAGCTTCATTACTATATCGACGAACTAAATGCCGATGGTCAGAAATACTTTAATAAAAAATAATAATTACTGTCACCTGCTTCCAGTTTCAAATTTTTCCTATACAAACGGTCAAGACATTTGTTTTTACAATCAAGCGTCGAAGATGATCAAGACTAAATTTCCTTATAGTTGATAATTTTATTATTTTCTGCTGGCTTTCAAGCCATGTAGGAATACGTGGTAATGATAGAGTTGATAGTGCTGCTAAGGCAGCATTACGTTAGCATAATCATATCTAATGCCAAATTACCTTATACTGATTTTAAAAGTTGTATTAACGCATATATTCGTAACTCTTGGCAAACCGCTTGGGAATTGTCAGTGGACAATAAACTCCATTAAATTAAACCGTTACTCGGAGAATGGCGTCTTGTTTGTTAGAGATTATATCCTGGCGGGGATATCTTTATTTACACTGTCCCGTTTTTGACATGGATGACAATAGGGTAAGGGTGAGGTTTGGTGCACTCTAAAACCTGGTATCTAACATGGTTTCTGAAAATACTCAATTCTGATTGGCTATTGAGGAGTTTTTAAAATGCTATATAGACCTCTGACGTCACGTCCTTCAGCCGTTACCTACGATGCCATTGCGTTCGGACGCTATGGTTTCTATAGGACCCTATATCTCATTTAAACCATTTCCAACGTCGAACAACATCCATACTACACTTGGAGACTTTTCTAAGACTACACGCTTTGAAATCCAATAACTTTTTTATTGTTTGACCGATTTCTATAAAATTGTGCTTGTAATAATGTAAACCGACTGTGCAGCTAAAGCAAGCAAATTATATCAATTTTAATACTGAAAACAGGCAACATGCATTGCGCGTGCTTTATGCATTTTCACATCAGAAAATTAAAATTTGTGCAAACAATGTTATCTTTCTTTACAATTTATTTTTTAAGACAACTGTCCAACCAAAAAAACACATTATATTGATAATTCATTCATTGTTCGTGAAATTAATATATTTTCAGTTTTGTCTTCAATAATTTTGGGTGGGTGGGGTAAGATGTTTTCATCCATTTTCTAAATAGAATTTTATAACGTTATTTGTAGTTGAAAAGATGCGAAAAGAAAACATAAATTGTTTTTAATTTAATAATTTATAATATTTTTTCTC